>JAWZYV010013820.1:0-186996 GCA_038373885.1 Cheiracanthium punctorium
GGTTAGGAATTTTGGAAAATGCTAATATACCAGCTATGTTAAAAAACTTATAAATACTGAATTTTATATTATTAGCATCAGTAGTTTTGACCAGACACAATATTGACTTTTGAAAAAACAAAATCATTTTCTGGTCCTCGCAATACTCTAGCATGTTTCTTTGAAGTTTGCTTTTTCAGGCAATCCTTTCAAGTTAGTTAAAACCTGCAAGACACAAATACATATTACAGATGTTTTCTCATATATTGTACAATTTTATTAGACAAACCATTTGTAAATTTCCTCCATCTGTGCTTTGAGATTCAACAGAAGATGCCAGTTCTTTTAGTTTATTTCTATATCCTTTGCCTTCTGGTATTGAAACTTTCAATTTCATCTGACAACGTTCAATTGGCATAACTTCCTGCAGCTTTTTGATAACTTCTAGAGCCTATAAGAAAAGAGAGATCAGTATATGTCAACAGTACAAAATGTCAATTACAAAGAGTGGTGTAAAGTTTTTACCTGTTGCTTTGAATTTTTGTTTGGCTTGATGGATACGTGAACTTCTTTCATAGATTTTTCAATGATACTAACTGGGTAAGGCCTTTTGTTATCAGGGTTGATACATTTATCTGCTACTATAGTGGCAATATCTTTGAACATAGATTCCAGATGAACTTGTCTTTCTTTTTCAGAAATTTGTAGCTCCCCCTTTGATAATATCTAAATTCATTATAAAAAGAAGAGACTACCTTAATAAGTAAACAAGAAAAAATTTTGTATACAACTACAAATGAATAACTGCTGCATATTCACTTTAATTTCTGAAATATATTTAAAAAAAAAGTATATATTATACTTCTTCACATATTTCTGTCTGGTTTTCTTTACCAAAGCACTTTATTAAATCTTCCTTTTTAGCTACTTGTCCCTTGGATACATTTGTGAAAACCACATGAGTTTGTAGAACTTCATCAATATCTTTTTCACTGCAGAGAGAAAATAAAAATAAAAATAAATGAAATATTATACACAGGGTGATTCAAAATTAAAGAGTCAAATTTTTAGGTGGGGGTAGGATATACCAAGAGAATCACATAGCAATGTGGGGTTGGAAATGTCTTCATGTACCTGTTAATCAAAGTGATTAACAGAGAAGAGTTGAAGTGTGAGTCTAATTTCTTAATCAAACTTCATTAAAAAAAAATTGGCTCCTCTCCGACAATTTCATCAATATAAAAAGAAAAAGAAAAAAAAAATCTGAAATAATTTTTATCAAGTGCAATCTGTGAAAGATACATTAGTTTATGAAAAACCATGGTTGGAAAGTTCACTATTACTTACAGTTCTTCTTATTACCATTTAGTGATTTAGGTAGGACATGAAGACAATGTTTCTGACCCCACATTACTATGGAGCCATCTTATTCTAATGTACCTCTCCTATAAGTTAGTCCTTCTAATTTTGAATCATCCCATATCTATCTATCTTTTACCTCGTCAGACCTGACATCGATATTACATATTAAATTAAAGAAAAATCTCGTATTTGTTTTTAAAAAATACCTACATCACTTAGAAAAGGCAAGAAAAGTATGTATTTTTAAATATTTTTTTTCAATGAAGATTCAATTCCTAATATCTATTTCAGTTGTAAAGAATTGGTACCACAAATAAAGGAGATTATGAAGAAACTTTTAAAAATGAATGATGTCCCGCAAGTTCTTTTCTGCTAAGTGAATTTTGAACACAACAAAAATAAAATGGGTATGTCAGTATGCAGAATTTTCACATTCACATGAATTTTTTTTTTTAAATTAACAATCTTAAAGCGAAATTGGCTATAATACATTATAGCCAATACAGTTATTTGCATCACATTTGATGTACGGAGACTGAGGAGGATATATATAATAAACACACTGAGTGTAATGTATTCAATAAATGTCACTTCAAAAATGCAAAACTATATTTACAATCTAGCAAATATGTATGAAGTTTACTCAGAAAAGAAATAAAACTTATGAGAAATAATTTAATCTTTTACTTATACTAATAATTTTTTTATTCTTATCTGAATAATAAAAGTTCAATGAGGGCTCACTGTCATGATTAGGGAATTTAAAAGTTACTGAATAAAAGCACTTCCTAAGAAAAGCCCCTTCTGATTCTGTCATTGTCCATTTTATGGTCGATAAGTAACCGTACACAGTTGAAGTTTGTTACTGCAAGACACACCCTTTTTCAAGAGACTCATTTTTTATCTTTTTTTGCTTGTCACTTCAAAAGCAAAGAAAGATAAAACACATTTTTGTATTGCAGCTAACCAAAGTTCACATTTTAAAGGCATAATTAGTAGGGATGTAATGGATATCCAGCAAGTATCTGGTAGATTTTTCAGTATCCGAAACACCGTCGGATATTCGAATCATAACTACCGGATATCCAGTTATATACTACCTAAGTTCTATCTATAATATGAATGGGACAGGATATAAAATTATATTTGAACATTCTTGATAAAGTGATGTCTTATCATGCTATCAAACTGATTTGCAATATCAAGTCTCTATCCAAGACTAATTTAGTAGGTGGGTCTGAAAATAACCAGTTTAGGCACTATTTTTGAATAAAATCTATGGCTTTTGAAGAACTTTAGATTAAAATAAAACTATTGTTTAACTCATTGACTATAACAATAATTCATTGACAAAAAATGTAATCCATTAATTGTAGTTTCAAGGCAACTAAAGGAAATTAAACTGCAACTATTTTAATTTTTTTAATTCATCTTGCATGTATTAGAGGTAGGCTGTGTAGGGAATTCTGAAAGGGGGCGAGAGGGTATGTAGCTTGTAGCCGTGCACTTGACTACAGGTCTGGATGATATTATTGTATAGTAGTAATCTTTAATATATGCAGGGGACGATGCAGATGAAAATTGGGCCTGTTTTGCAGCCCCTTCACAAAAATACAATAGATTAAAACAGCCTTAATTGGCAGTTTACCCTGCATTACCAATTTTTACTTCCTTGTACATAGTATAAGGAAGTAATGCAATCCTGAAAAATTTAGGTGGCCGACAATTAGGTTCTTTATTAGGTTACCGACAGAGGTAATCAAAAACAATTTTGATTACCTCTAAATTTACTCTTAAGAATTTTTGCGATGCATCTCATCATACACTAGCATGCACATTAATATAAATGCATGTACAACCCATTTTGACTGACTGCAAGTTAATTATGACCAGTTTTTCCATGCCGTTTGCATATACAGTGGAACCTGCCTAATGTGACCACCCTCGGGAATGACAAAACTGGTCACCTTATACAGGTGGTCACTTTACAAAGGTAGCACTAATAAATTTGTTTATGCTTAAAATTCAAATAGCACTTGCACAAACACTCTACAGTTTATTTATAACAAGATCTCAAAATCAATAAATATCCATGAACGAAAAAGAGGAATGTAGGGAGTAAAATACTGAAACATTAAAATGCACATTGCATACAAATTGTGTGCGACTTCCTTATACTTAGTTTTCAATATGTATTGGGTCATTCCATTTCAAATCAACCAGGCCATGTCACCCACCGTCTCGGATTTCTTTGAAAATTTTTATAAATGTAGCCATTAGTGTTCTAACTAACAATATGAAATTTTATTTCAATATCTCTAATACTTTTTAAGATAAAAATTATTAAAATAATGGAAAAGTGACCATAAATGGCGTTTTTGCAAGCAATTATTTTAATGGTGCTTTTTCAGATAAAAAATCATAACTTTCTTTATTTTCAATATATTAAATTGAAATTTATACCAAAATGTTCACAAAGGTTTGGAGATTATAGAAAAAAATAATTTGATAGTCCTGTTTACAACTGGAATCCCCCAAAAATTCATAAACTTTGTTTTTTTTTTTTTTAAATTTCATAAAAACAATAATTTTGCAAAAGCTGTTTCAGAAAATGGTGTAGCTCTTAACAAAGCAAACTATTTTTTTACTTACATGTAAATGCATAAAGTAAGATAATTTAAAATAAAAATGGTGGGTATTTGAGTCCTAATTGGTTAATTTAATTAAAAACCAAATATTTTGAAGATTTTTCTTAAAATGTTATGCTGCATGCAAATGTTATTATAAAATTATTTATTTAATTTAAAAAAGTGCTTATTTTATTTAAAAGTTAATCATGAGTTAAGCTATTTTACTTAAAATTTAAATTATTTTAAAATTAAAATTTTTTTAAAAACAAAATTGGAAATACATATAGTTAACATGCGTCAAAGTTTTCTAGCTTTTTTTTATTGTCAACTACAAATTAATACTTTAGCTAAAAAACATTTTTCTTAAAAAATTTAGCTGTACGCAATTAAATGTGTAAAAAAAGGATTTATTTAATTAATACTTTCTTAATTTAAAAAATTTAGACAACATTTGTACATTAATTAGAAGATGTGTGCTGAAGATTTTTGAACATTTCTTTGAATCACTGACTACAAATTAAATAAGAAACATACTAACTTATTTTAGAATAAAATGAAAATATTAATTATTATGACTAATTAATAATGAGTTTAAGTTATTTTACTTAAAATTTAATTTTTTTTATTTTTAAAATATAACACTTTTTAAACAAAACTGAATACACATAAAGTAAACATGTGTCAAATCTTGGAAGTTTTTCTTTTTTTTTCTTTTTTATTGTCAACTGCAAGTTATATTACACTCATTCTGACTTATTTTAGATCAGTAATGTAACTGTTAATTTTATTTTTTTAATGTAGACAATATTTTGTTTGTAACAGGAATCTCCTCAGCGGTCAGGTAAAAACTTGGTATTTATTTATTTTTAATTGAAAATTTTTTAATGTGTCATAGGAAATCAAGTTAAAATAGTTTATTAATGTTTAAATCAGTATTTTTTTAATCAGTTCAAGCAAAAAGGAAAAAGAGTATGTCAATAACAAATAATAAAAAAATGGGGGTTGGGGAGAAAAAGGTGGAAACAGGCTTTTTTCTTTTCTTTTTTTCCCTTTTCCAGAAATGATGCAACTTTTTAAGTTATTTTTATGCAATTAAGTTGTCCTAATTTAGAGATTCAAAGTTTTTAGAATGTCTCTTCAGAAGTTGTACTATGCACTTTTAGGAACAGTTTATTCTAACAGTAATTAAATGTGCAGAAAAAAGAAATTTAGTTCAATTTATGTGCTGTATGGTTGGAAAATTTTCAAAATTTAAATGTTGTCTCAGCCAATTTTGTAATGTAATTTTTTTTTTTTTTTTTGGAAGGAGGAGGGGGTAAATTGCCTGAGGCATGAAGAAGGCATATCTGTATATTGTTTATATATAAAACAATTATTTATTTATAAATAAAATTTATATTAATTTATAATTAAAACAATTTTAAAAACTGTTTTGTTTTTTATCCTAATTTTGTTTATTTTTAGATCAGTTTAAAAGAACTATAACAGTCTCTTTTCAGTCAACAGGCTTTTGGACTGTAACTGGATCAGATCACATGCTTTCTGTTTGTTGTGTGGTAAAGATCTAGTGTAATATGAGAAGATGCAGGGAGAGATACTGAGTAGTGTAGGATAGTAAAGGCCATTGCCCACACCCAGTGATTGCTGCGGCTACAATGTATTTGAATGGGGATATTTGGCTGCGTCTTATGCGGGTACACATGGACTGTCCTCTACCGAACAATAGATGGGGGTGTGAAACCGCAATATTATTCGCGGTCCTCAATTACCTTTTGTCCGGAGTATCTCCCTCATTCTCTGCAGTGCGAAAAATTTATTCCTTACAAGTGATAATTGGCCAAGCGGCAAGCGGCTCCCTCTCGATGTGGAAAGTGGCCTTAAAGGGGTGAGGTCCACTCCCTCTTGCAATGAGTCATCCTCTTGTTTGCAGGTGTGAATATCTCTTTCTTGGTCAGATGCTTTGAGAATTGGAATCAGTTTTGCCTTTATTTGGTTAAGTGAAGATGTTCTTTGAGTAATTTGGAATTGTTTTTGATGTTCTCTGGGATTGTTAAAGTTATTTTAAAAAGAGTTAAACCAATAATCTAAAGCTAAATTATTCAGCTTGATATGTAAGCTCATTTTTTTTATCTAATTGAAAGACTTTAAATTAGAATGTTTTTTCTTCTTTTTTTGTGCTACCACTGAATATCAGTTCCATTTAATATGACAGTAGAACATTCCGAAACATGCTGTAGTATTGGCTAAGAAAATGGAACTGAATGCCATAAAAAGACTTATACTCAAGTAGAATCAAGTTCTGCATTATTAAGCCCTTCAGACTTGAACTGAATAAGTTTGAGAAGTAATGTGCAATCGGAGCTTTTACTTAATATTTGTGAACATCACAAATTATTTTATTTGAATAAATTTGAAATACTTCAAACATCATGTTTTGAACCGTTTAAGTGCCATAAAAGAAAAAAAAAAAAATGTTTGAGAACCATTAACTTAAATTTATCTGAGGTATTAACAAATTGTCATACTGTAAAAAATTGACTCCTGGACAAAAACTATGTAGTTTTTGTAGGAAGAAGGTAAACAATCTTATTTCTGAGCTTGATGACAAAGTATTAACTGGCAGTGGTGAAACTGTCACAAATTTTAAATTGTCAATTTCAAAACAAGAAGCTTTAGAAGATGTTAATGTATCATTATAAAACATAAGTGAATCTCCGTTGAAATTGATTAATTGGAAAGGGACTACTTTTTTTTCTGGAAAAATACTGAACATAAGAGTCACAATTAGTCATAATAATTAATATTTTCATTATATTCTAAAACAAGTTAGTATGTTTCTTATTTAATTTGTAGTCAGTGATTCAAAGAAATGTTCAAAAATCTTCACATCTTCTAATTAATCTATAAATTTTGTCTAAATTTTTTTAATTAAGAAAGTATTAATTAAATAAATCTTTTTTTTTACACATTTAATTGCATACAGCTAAATTTTTAAAGAAAAATGTTTTTTAACTAAAGTATTAATTTGTAGTTGACAATAAAAAAAGCTAGAAAAATTTTGACGCATGTTAACTATATGTATTTCAGATTTTGTTTAAAAAAAATTTTAATTTTAAAATAATTTAAATTTTAAGTAAAATAACTTAACTCATTATTAACTTTTAAATAAAATAAGCACTTTTTAAAATTAAATAAATAAAAAATTATTTTATAATAACATTTGCATGCAGCATAACATTTTAAGAAAAATCTTCAAAATATTTGGTTTTTAATTAAATTAACCTATTAGGACTCAAATACCCACCATTTTTATTTTAAATTATCTTACTTTATGCATTTACATGTAAGTAAAAAAATAGTTTGCTTTGTTAAGAGCTACACCATTTTCTGAAACAGCTTTTGCAAAATTATTGTTTTTATGAAATTTTTTTGAAAAAAACAAAGTTTATGAATTTTTGGGGGATTCCAGTTGTAAACAGGACTATCAAATTATTTTTTTCTATAATCTCCAAACCTTTGTGAACATTTTGGTATAAATTTCAATTTAATATATTGAAAATAAAGAAAGTTATGATTTTTTATCTGAAAAAGCACCATTAAAATAATTGCTTGCAAAAACGCCATTTATGGTCACTTTTCCATTATTTTAATAATTTTTATCTTAAAAAGTATTAGAGATATTGAAGTAAAATTTCGTATTGTTAGTTAGAACACTAATGGCTACATTTATAAAAAATTTCAAAGAAATCCGAGACGGTGGGTGACATTTTTGGAATATACTGGTTGATTTGAAATGGAATGACCCTATTGCAATACTTCTTGGTCACAATGAATAATAAAAAATAATAAATATAAATTTCCATTTTGCAGCTTGACATATTACTAAAGTACACAAGGGCATTTTAACCCTTTAACACGCAGTGATCCCGCTCTGGGATCACCCAACTCTGACGTATTGACTGTTGCCAGCCACGAAGAATAGATTGGATTTCTATAAAAATAGTTGCGGGTGACACAGCTCCACGAGAATCCTTTACTTTTTAGCACGTCATTTCCCGTAAAAAAATGGTCGCGATTCTTTTTAACAGCACTGACATCTGCTGAAAAATGGAAGAACGCGAGAACAGCTGGATAGATTGCCCAATGCTGAAAAAAGGGCAGCCGTTGCCATCGCTCGACTTAACTACCAGCAAGATGGCGGACGATCGAAACGTTCATCGCGTGCCACAGATCTAGAGACCCTTTTTTGATGCAGCTGGCTGTGCGCGAGCACAGCCAGGTGTCGTCAAAAAGGGGTCTCTAGATCTGTGGCACGCGATGAACGTTTCGATCGTCCGCCATCTTGCTGGTAGTTAAGTCGAGCGATGGCAACACCTGCCCTTTTTTCAGCATTGGGAAAGGGTTGCGCCTCAAAGGGTTAAAGGGGGGCAGTGGGGGCGACACCCCCCCCCCCCCGAGAAAAAAGAAATTAATGTAAAAAATCCTATTTTACTTCCATAAAATGGATGTATATGTCAATCTTCTAACAAACTAACCGCCCCTCCGACAAACTTGCATTAATCCGCCACTGAAAGTACAGTTTGAATGTTTTGGTTGTTTTCATGTTTGCACAAATATAGTTCATGATACAATTTTCACTAGTGTACATCAAGAACACATTGTTTAGATAACACACTGTACTGTAACAGCAAAGTTCTATAAGGGCCGGTCGCCAAATAAATCGCCAGGTTGAAAAAATGTAAAGAAATGTTAGGCTTGCAGCACCTATACAGCTCCACCCGCTGATCCACCGCAGTTTACGAACAGAGCCACAATTTAAAAATATTAACTGTTCTACAACTAAACTCAAACACTTTTGTAATGAAGTGAAGTAATCATTCTGTTCAATGTTTATATCGGCGCACGTCAGAACGCGGCATCTGTAAGTTTATCTTTTCTCACTTTGCTTAATTAAATTTGTTATTTCATTATAAATGTTTACCAAGTTAATTAGTTAATTCTGAACACCCGATGCAACCATTGGTCGTAAGTGGTGGCCCTGTGTATTATGATTAACTTATTATTTTAATTGGTCACGTGCGTCGTAAAGCATGCTATGTTAAACCTAACTGCTTGTGGCAACTTTCGTTTTCCGGAGGACTATAACAAGCTGATTTCTGCACTCTAGACTTCTAAATTATCATGCCTCTTGACGAGAATCAAGTTTCGAAAGTGGCACTTCGAATTCCTCAATTTTGGATAGCTAACATGCGCTTATGGATTGCCCAGTGTGACAATGCGTTCACTTACAATGGTATTACAAGTGACGAAACGAAATTTTCTGCCCTGATCGCCAACATTGACGCGGAAACCTTGTCACATGTCTCCGATATTGTACTTAACCCGCCGGAATCTGACAAATACAAATAACTTTCAGAACGGCTAATCAGTGAATTTGAAGATTCTGAACATCAGAAGATTAAAAAACTCCTCACTGAACTCCAACTGGGTGATGAAAGGCCTAGCCACCTCCTGCGGAAAATGAAAGAACTTTGTGGAGCGCAACTTAATGACGAATTTTTGCAAAATTTGTGGATGCAGAGAATGCCAGCTCATATTCAAACAGTTTTGTCGGCTTCATCTGAAAAGCTTGATCAGTTAGCAATTATCGCTGACAAAGTTGCTGAAGTCGTTCAACCTAGTGCTATTTGTGCTACTTCTGCAGCTAGAATGCCACCCGAAACGAATGACATCTCAAATGCAGCCTTAGCTAAGCAGATTGAAAATCTTACACATCAACTTGCTGAACTTTCTTGTGAACGGAGAGCGCCAATGCGTCGATCTCGCTCAAGATCTCAATCCAGAAATGGTAAAAGAACCAATGGTGTGTGTTTTTATCACAATCGTTTTGGTGATGAGGCACGGAAATGTGAGGAGCAGCCTTGCTCCTTCCAGCAGGAAAAAAACCCCTAACTCCCGTCATAGCTGGGATGACGGAGCTACCTAAAAAGCCCAGCCGGTTATTTCTTCATGATAGGAAGACTGGCCCAAAATTTTTGATAGATTCTGGCAGTGAAATCTCAGTGTTACCACCCACTCCTAGAGATAAAAGACATGGTTGTGAGACCTTTTCTCTTTTTGCTGCCAACACCAAAATTCCTGCTTATGGATTTGTACACAAACAACTGGACTTGGGCCTTCGGAAAGCTTTCTCATGGACATTTGTGATAGCTGATATCACTTCTCCTATTATTGGTGCTGATTTTTTGAGACATTTTAATTTGCTAATTGACCTAAAGCATCAACGTCTCATAAATCCTGAAACTTCCTTATTTTCTTATGGGAATGTTGCTCAGAAAAGCCAACCTTCTGCGGTGACTGTTTCTTCAAATTCTGATATGACTCTTTGCTTTCTGAATTTCCTGACATCACCAATCCAACTCTCTTTAAGCAGTCTGTCCCTCATAGTACAGTGCATCATATATTGACTCGTGGACCACCTGTGACAGCAAAACCTCGACGACTTCATCCCAAATTGTACAACGCAGTAAAAGCAGAGTTCGAATTCCTTCTGGACCAAGGGATTATCCGCCCTTCCAAGAGCCCATGGAGTTCGCCATTGCATGTCGTCCCAAAACAAGATTCTACTGTCCGTCCTGTTGGTGATTATCGAAAATTAAACTCAGTCACAGAATTTGACAGCTATCCTATTCCCTATCAGGGTGAGTAGTCAAATTTCATTCTAAAAATCAAGCACTTTTAAGCACTTTATAAGCACACTTTTTAGGAAAATCAAGCACGTCATCATCAATTTTTTTTAAGTATTATATATGCAACAGATCAATAGCGTAGCCAAGAATATTTTGCAGGGGGTGGCTGAGAACTTAAAAATTAGAATGCAGTAGAGCTTATAAAAATCGATAACATATATATACGTATATTTCTTTTTTTTTTTAGGGAAGGGGGTACTAGAGATTGGCAACCCCCCCCCCTTCAAATTTTGGCTTAAAAAAGTTTGCATATAAAAATGAGTAAGAAAAGGAAGAAAATTTTTAAAAATCATAAACTGAGTTTAAAATCTTTGAAGTTGGAAAAACACACTATAGAAAAATAAATAAATTTGGCTTGGGTCTTCAATTGAACCTCAAATTCTTGAAATCAAGGGGAACTTTCAAATACACTATCATAGGAATCGCAAAAAGCTTTTGAAATTATTCACGAATACGTAATTTTCTCTAAATCCTACTTTCACTCATTTCGGTGATGGCTGCACCCCATCAGCAACACTCTCATGGGCGTAGCCAGTGAGGGGCAGCTGCCCCCCCTAAAATGAGCTAGTCATAGGGTCTGATTATGACAAACCGGGCATTCTCTGGTTAGACTCCATGTCCTGCCCCCCCCCTAATGAAAATCCTGGCTACGCCCTTGAACACTCTCGCTATACCCCTGCAACAGATGAAAACAATTTAAGCTTATTTCAGGGATGCTACAGCTGAAACCCCAGTTTGCCTCAACATCGTCTCAATCAAAATCCCTTTTTGTCTGAATCAAAACCCCCTTTTGTCTCAATTAAAATTCCTTTTTGTCTTGGTATGTCTCAAGAGCTAAATTTTCAACTGCAACAACTAAAATTCGTTTTTTTTTTTTTTTTCTTTTCAAGTTTGTCTCTCTCAACTAATTTTATTTATTTTATCTCAGTTTATCTCTAGAAAATTTTTTAAAAATCAGTTTCCCCCTTCAGCTTCTCTAAGCTCTTTTGCAATGGCCTGACTTTTTTGGGTGGCCACCTTATTTTTTAGTGGAACAAGCCTGAAATTATAAACAATTCAAACTGTATTTTACACATGTTTGGTTTCTATGAAATTATTATTAAGATGCCAAATTTAAAAAGTTTTGCGTAAAATCGTAAAAATCAGTGGAAAATGTAAAAAAACGGGAGTTTCGCATAAAACCGTAAAACTACGTGGGAAAAGCGTAAAAGAACGGCAGTTTCGCATAAAAATCAGTGAAAAAGTGCAACCTTTAAACTGAAAGCACATAAATTGGCAAGTATGAATAGGTAAATTTCAAAATTACTACCATAATTTATGGAAGAAACGCCGCATCCACGATCTCCCTCCCCCCCCCCCAACCTCTGAAAAAGTAGAAGCATCGCATTGGGATATATTTCGGGAGGGGGGAGGGTGGATAAATGGAAAAAATCTCCTTTTATCCCCCTTCCCATATAATGCTTTTAAGTATTTACCACTATTTTACGGAGCTTACGATTTTCATTTTCGAATTAATCAGTGTCCGATTTCATATAAAACATATCAATTTTTATATTCACAAAGGCGAATTTCTAGAAATAAATTAACTCGTAAAAAACTTCTTGCATTCGCAACAAGTTCGGAAGTGATCTGATGAGGAGGCTCCAGTCAAAAGTAAACAATTTTTTTTTTCCCCCGTGGATGGCCAGCTGTTGATTACGTAGTGAGCACAGCAAATTGTTTGTTTTAAGCTTTGAATGTTGTGCAACAACTCTATGTTTCTATCATTTATTACTTTTGATATTTATAACATAGGGATTTATTTTAAAAGTACTCAGCGTTTCCCGAGCTTGCCAGTTACTCTATGACTTTCTACCGTAATAATAGCACATATAAGGCAGTGTTTATTCAGTCTCCTTCACAAGGCGCAAAGCCGCACGGCGAAAAAACACAAAATAAATAACTTATAGATGAACTTTTTTTGGGGGGGGGACGGGGGGAGAAGAATGATTAAACTCGCATCAGGTGCAACAGTCTAGTTTTGGTTGATATTCAGTATTTTAAGAACAATCAGGCCTGGACTGGCTCTTATGGCTGCAAGTGTGAGTCAGCTTTACTATTGTCATGGTCAACAGGGAACCACCTGCACCTGCTTTTAGGCATGCTCTTCCGGTTTCAAGATGAATAAGCGATGGGATGGGAGGGAAAAGTTGTTTTCGTTAGCGGCGTAGTGTTTATAAAAGGTTTCTGCCGGAAGCTCAGAAAAAAATAATCACTTCCTTGCAAATTCAAGCACCTTAAGGGAATTTACGTAAAAAATAAGCACTTTCAAGAGTGCTTGAAAACAATTTTTAAAATCAAGCACCTTTTAAGCACTTTTCAAGGCACTACGCACCCTGCCTATCTACATGATTTTTCTCATTCGCTGCATAATAAATCAATTTTTTCAAAAATAGATATTTTCAAAGCATTTCACCAAATCCCTATTGCAGAGGATGACATTCCCAAAACAGCAGTTACAACCCCGTGGGGTCTCTATGAATATACCAATCTTTGTTTTGGGTTGGTTAATGTCAGGGTTGGCATGGTTTAAACCGACTGGTTTAAACCACGGTTTAAACCATGGTTTAAACCAAATGGTTTTTTTCTCAAAAAAAACCAATTGGTTTTTTTAAAAGAATAATTTAAAATTACAAATACTACAGATAGACTACGTTCTAATATATTTTTAAATTATCCTCATAAGTATCAAGAATAAGTTTATTATATCACTCTAGATACCTTATTGTTTTATAATTATTAAAAATTATTAATTAAACTTAAATTATAGGCTGCATTTTTTACTTGAATAATGCTCGATACTTGAACTTTTCCAAAATAGAGGTTTTGCGTTTTAACAACTTATTTCTAAACCTTAAAAATATTATTTTGAACTAGTTATCGCCATTATTACTGATGAATCTAAGAGCAATATTCCATGTAAAATGTAGTAAACAATTACTATTGTATTATATTATACTAGCTGCCAAGGTGGCCAGCTTCGCCCCCCCCCCCCCATATCTTACCATATTTACTCGGTCAGTTTTGTCTAAATTATCGGAGTCCTTTCAACAAAAATCATATTTCATGGTTTTAACAGTATTTGTCATGAAATGTATTTAGGTTATGGTTGCTACAAATTTTGGGGGTATCATGACAAAAGCTGATGGTGACCATGGGACATGTGAATAGATCCGAAAGATTCTGGGGTCCTCATCATGGCACAGTGGTAATGTCACTGAAAATGGTAGATGGCCGAAGTGTGAGGGTCCCGGATTTCGGTCCCATCATGCGGCTGTCGATCTAATGGTCTGGAGTTTTGGTAGGTTTTCTCCAGATGTAACGTGGATACGCATTAAAACCCCTTAAAAAGTCCTCCTGCCAAGGCATCTCCTATCCTTGGCAGATCACTCAGAGTACCGTTGCCATTAATCAAATCAAAAAGAAACAATTTGCTTTTTCGTGTATGGAAAGACGAAATGGCTAAAATATACTTCATTGCAAAGTAGGTTTTTTTTTTTTTTTTTTAAATGTGCAATAAACGTGAAGTAAAAAAATCCGAAAGATTTTGCTTCTTTGCACATACATTGTTATTTTTTAATCTATCTACTGCGTGACACACGTAACCAGTAACGAATAGGCTTGCTTCACTTGATGTCATTGAACTGTTAATCTGGATTTTTGCACATGTGTTATTGTTATTACGCTAATGTTTACATCTAGTTCTTGCCGCTCCCAGCATAAAAATATCGTCAATTTTGGTACTGCATACATTAGCGTATTATATAAGTAGATACTAAATATAAAAAAATAGTATCTCTAAATAAAATATTAAAATTGAATGATTTCAATATCCACATAAGTATAGCAACAATTTTTTATTTACTTTGTTTTAATTATTTTCAGAAGAAATATTAATTTTTATTTGAACATTTTACAAATAATTTTATTTATAAATATGTAACATGTAATTATAAAAGGATTAAAAAGAAACCCCAAAAACCTGGTTTAAACCAAAAAAACCCGGTTTAAACCAAATAAACCCGGGTTATGGTTTTTTTCAAATAAACTGGGTTTTTTTCCCAACCCTGGTTAATGTTCCACAAACCTTCATGCGCTTTATGCATGAGGTCCTTAGAGGCCTTCCATTTTGCTATGTATACCTGGATGATATACTGTGTTTTTCAAATAATGAGGAAGAGCATAAAGAGCATTTACGTGCCATATTTCAGCGGTTGAGTGCTTATGGTTTAAAATTAAATGTTTCTAAATGCATGTTTGGTGTCACAGAGCTAGAATTTCTTGGGCACCTCATAAGCCCAGAAGGAGTCAAACCCTTGCAAAGTTAAGTCCAGGCAGTCCTAGATTTTAAGCTACCTGCAACTATTGGTAATCTGCGTAAGTTTCTGGGCCTAATAAATTTTTATCGTCGGTTTTTACCTCATGCTGCTGACAACCAAGCACTTTTGAATGAGTTCTTAAAGGGATGTTCTGGTAAGAAAAATTCGAAGAAGCAAATTGTATGGACTCCAGCTGCAACTGAGGCTTTTAACAAATGTAAAGAAGCACTGGCTAATGCCACATTGCTCGCTCATCCTTCTCCAACTGCGCCACTTTCATTACATGTAGATGCATCTGATTATGCCATAGGTGGTGCATTGCATCAAGTTATTGATAATACATTGCAACCTTTGGGTTTTTTCTCCAGAAAGCTGAGTACAGCAGAAACTCGATATAGTGCTTATGACAGGGAACTCCTTGCAGCATATGCATCTATTCGACATTTCCAACACATGTTAGAGGCTAGAGAGTTTGTCCTTTATACTGATCATAAGCCTCTCACATACGCATTCCGTCAGAAAAATGATAAGTGTTCTCCACGTCAAGTGAGGCATTTAGATTTTATCTCTCAATTCACAACTAACATACAGCACATTCCAGGATCTGAAAATATCCCTGCAGATGTCATGTCCCGTATAGATGCATTAACAATCCCTACAGCAATTGATTATTCTGAATTAGCTACAGCACAGGCAGCCGATGATGAACTGACTTCCTTGCTGTCATCAAACACATCCCTACAGCTCAAAACCATTACTTTTCCAGAGTCAAACATTGACTTAATTTGTGATGTGTCAACTGGGAGAGTTCGTCCCTATATCCCAAAGCAGCTTCGTCAGGATGTTTTTGCTTCATTACACAACATAGCTCATCCTGGTGTACGCAAAACACAACATCTCATTAGAGCTAGATTTGTTTGGCCTAGAATGTTATCAGATATAGCTCAGTGGACCAAATGTTGCATCCCATGTCAAAAAGCTAAAATCCACAGGCACACAAAAGCACCCTTGTCAACTTTTCAAGTGCCTTCACAGAGATTTGACCATGTCCATTTGGACCTAATCGGTCCCCTTCCTCCCTCAAATGGTTACTCTTATTGTTTAACTTTAATTGACAGGTTTTCTCGGTGGCCAGAAGCCCAGCCACTCAAAGATATTTCTGCTGAAACTGTTGCAGAAGCATTTTTCACATGTTGGGTCTCCCGTTATGGAGTGCCTGCTACTGTGACAACTGACCAAGGACGCCAATTTGAAGCTGCACTTTTTCGCTCTCTTATGCGTCATCTGGGCATCCAACGGTACAGGACAACCAGTTACCACCCCCAGTCAAATGGGTTGATTGAAGAATTACATCGACCACTTAAGACTGCTATTAAATGCCATGCCACTGAGTGGTGGACTGAAGTTCTACCCCTAATCCTTCTTGGCTTTCGGGCAGCTTTGAAAGAAGATTTGGGTTGTACACCAGCTGACTTGGTTTTTGGGACTACAATTCGTCTACCTGGTGAATTTCTAGTTCCTACCCAACAACAAATTGATCCCATAGATTTTGTTAGCAAGTTACGTTCTCATATGCAGACACTTCGTCCCATACCGCCCAAACGCCATGGGGATAGCAAAACTTTTGTACACAAAGATCTAGAAACTGCTACTCATGTTTTTCTTCGTCAGGATATGGTGAGACGCCCACTTCAGCCTCCCTACGATGGACCTTTTTCGGTTACTCGCAGAACAGACAAAGTCTTCCACTTAGACATTAATGGTAAAACAGTGCCTGTATCAATTGATCGAGTAAAGCCAGCTTGCATCTTAAACAACCAAAAATCAAGTGTTCTACCATCTGTGTCATCTCGCAGCTCACAGGGTGATTTGGTGCATCCTTTGCCAATCACAACAAATGCTCCATCGACAGCTTGCCCATCTGATACCACGAATTCATCACAGACTTCAATGAGTATGCAGCCAAAGATTACACGTTCTGGACATCATGTGCATTTTCCTGCTAGATATCGTTGACACTGGGAGGGGAGTATGCAGCGCCTATACAGCTCCACCTGCTGATCCACCGCAGTTTACGAACAGAGCCACAATTTAAAAATATTAACTGTTCTACAACTAAACTCAAACACTTTTGTAATGAAGTGAAGTAATCATTCTGTTCAATGTTTATATCGGCGCGCGTCAGAACGCGGCATCTGTAAGTTTATCTTTTCTCACTTTGCTTAATTAAATTTGTTATTTCATTATAAATGTTTACCAAGTTAATTAGTTAATTCTGAACACCCGATGCAACCATCGGCCGTAGGCTTTATACATGTTTGGCGAATTTTAAATGTGACCCGCCACAGGGGTGATCAGAATATAGTTTATGTAGCCTAGACAAAATTATTGTAATCCTGTGGGAAAGGAAAAACATTAAATATATTCACAGACTACAGACGCCAACAAAATGCATTACAAGGGCTAAAACCAAAGTAAATTAAGAAACAGTTAAATAGCATTATTGACAGATGGGAGATTTAAAATGGCAAGAGTATTACATTTAGAATAGGTAAAGGAAAATCAGAAGTACTCATAAATTTGTTGATTAACTTCATCAAAAGTAATTGTAAATATGTGATTAACTGCATCCCACACCTCTTACCAGAAACCACGCTGAATCAATTTCAGCATCAACAGAGATATAAAAGAATCTAGACTAAAACAAGTTTTCCTTTTTAATTTATTTATCTTTTTTTTTTTTTTTTCCAATCTATTGAGAACAAGTGTTACAGAAGAGATAATCAGTGTTGAGATCAAATCTTGTGTTAAACAACTGAAAGGGATATAGCATTCTATATTATCTGAATGTGTTTTATATTTAAGAAGCAGTTAATAGTGGAAAGTGGACCCAATTGACAGGTTGAAAAACTTAAATTTGTCAGATTATCTGGTCACTATACAGTTTTCGCAGGTGGTCACTTTACAGGATATTTCCCCCCATACATTTTTTATGAGTTACAATGAAATTTCATAAAAGTGTTCATGTAGACAGGTAGTCTCTTTACCAAGGTGGTCACTTTCGCAGGTTCCACTGTACGTATATATGTATGCAACTCAAAAACTATTGGCCGTAGAATGATGAAAATTTACATTTTCATCATTTCATTTTAAGGATTGCTGTACCACCTGGATATGCACCTCCCCTTTTGATCCCAGTCAACTAGATAGTATTTTAAATACATTACACTCTTCGGGCATAAATTCATTAAAGCGCATTTTAGAGGTATTGGGCTATTTCAAACAACTTTGAAGTGATATATGCTGTTAAGGGTTACAAAATGAATTTCTCTATTGGAAAAAATGTCTTTATCATTCATAATTTTGCTACAGGAACACTCAAAATATTTCTAACACATTACAGTCAATGGTAATTTTAGGGACATTCATCCATTTGAAGCACAATACCATCCTATTCTATAGTTAGGTAATGGTACGACCACAGTCACGTGCCTCCCTCAAGAATTATGCCAAAAGTTACCAAGCTAGGCAACTTTTGGTGTACATGTGTGTGTATTTAACTCTGAAATCTCAAAAACTATTAGTAGTAGAATATTAAAATTTCATATGTAAGATTGTTGCAATATCTAGTTGTGCACCTCGATTTTTTTTTATTCTAATCTACTGGAGAGTTTTTTTTTACTGGACCATCCAAAAGAATTTCAATACATAAATGTCTACGGACATCTTCAATATATTACATTTGTAGTCCAGTCATTGTTTGTCCATGCCCAAGATCTCACCATTTGTCATCGACTAAAGCTTGAGATTATCGGTCGCCAGATCGCCAGTGGCGACTGTGGAATTATTCCTGGCGACTGCAAAACAGTCTGTCAGTCGCCAAAATTGGCATCCTGCAAAATTTACTCAGCAAGCAACCCCCCCCTCGTTTCCGTCCCCGTAACAAAAGTCGGCAGCAAAGCAGTTGAAAAAACTCTAAAATTAATGATGCGCAGATAAACAGCCCTTCCCGCCCTCGGCCTTGTAGCAAAAGCTGAATGTCAGCGCTATATGGACAAGCAGGGGAGAAAGGTTTGCAGACATCTATGGGAGGGGAAGAAAGGGGAGGAGCTCATCATAACTGATAACATGTAACATTGGGGGTGGGTAGGAACGCAACGGAACAGAATAATCAGGGTCCCTCTCTCAGTGACCTGACCCGTTGGTTGACCTTGACCCTTCGCGCCATCTCATTATTTTATTACATTTCCACATCGACATTCCAGTACGTAGAGAGGCATATCCGTGGGATACTACATGTGGTCGCAAAAATATGAACAAAAGTATTATTCTAATTATAATTTGTTACAATTTCTACAATAGACGGCCGTAATAAAAAGAGAAGAGTGAAAAGAGTTTTATTTAAAACTAAATTTGATATTTGCCTACTGATACAATATATGACTGTATGTGAAATATGCATTAAGTATCTCATTAATAAGACATTGTACTGAAGGAACGAAGCTAATATTTTTCTAAATTATAGTACTCCCCTTTGTATATTTTCCGTCGTTCGACTCAGTCAGGGTCCAGCCAACTTAAGAGTAATCGATTATATTTTTAAAAAATTTCATGTGATCTTTACTTTGACCCTTCTAAA
Source organism: Cheiracanthium punctorium (assembly GCA_038373885.1). Classification (NCBI taxonomy): domain Eukaryota; kingdom Metazoa; phylum Arthropoda; class Arachnida; order Araneae; family Cheiracanthiidae; genus Cheiracanthium; species Cheiracanthium punctorium. The sequence goes on from JAWZYV010013820.1 coordinate 19,718, forward strand.
ATTTTAGACTGGAAGCACGTGAGTTTTTTTTTTTTTTAATTATTATTATTAACTTGAAAACAATAAATAAAACCCTCTGCTTTTGAAAGGTCGATGAAGAGGTTGGCATTCTTTGCATCCTGATTTACGCTACAGGAGATCGAAAACTACCACGCAAAATGCTTTATTTAAAACGAACAAAAACGTTATTTTGTACATTGGAATACGCAAATAAAAACTAATGTCATAAACATACCGTTTTCAGTTTTAAATAAATCTAATTTCAGCTGCTTTCATATTGTTACGTTTTTCCTTTCGCAAGAGTTTTGGTATCTCTATCTCTACAATAGCGCGAGAGGGATGGGGAAGAGTAACAGACAAAACACTTTTGATTTTGTTTATGTTGTAATCACCAGTAAAAGCGCTCGCTCTTCAAAGCTTAAATAAACAGATCTCCATGCCTTTGGAATTCCATTAATCAGCGTTACAGCTGTCCGAGAAGAGAGAAGTGTTTCTCCCCCCCCCCCCTGCTGTTCACACTTCAAGCTTTTTTTTTTTTTTTTTTTCCCCCCAAGTTCCGTTTTAATGACAGGAAGTTTCTCTGTAGATTATACGAATAGAAGGCATTTTTGGTCAGCCGAAGCGAAAACGTATCCCCCCCCCATGGGTGCCGGCAGCAGGTTCCCCCCCCCTGGATTTTTGTATGCAGTGTTTTTAGTTGCTTTTTTGCTCTTTCCAACATGGTAACCATACGTTGAAGTAGTCTCCCCCCCCCCTGGGAAATATTCTGCCGGCGCCCATGCCCCCCCCCCTTTTCCGCAAAAATTTCTCCCTAAGTTATTTCTTTTATATGATTCACCTTTGTAAATTGAACCCCTCGTATGTGTAACATTCGTTAAAAAATGTTTTACATAATCTGACACTTGATTATTTGAAAGAAGTGGAAACCTTGAAAATGGGCTGCTTGAGTGTTAGCACATGCTTACGATTCTCGCATCTGATTTTCCTTAAAATTTGATAAGATGCTTAGTGTTTTTTTTTTTTTTTTTTTTTTTAATAGGAGGTTGGGGAGCTACTACCTTAAGTAAAATAACCGTTTGTTAGCTTCTTGCAAGTTCAAAATTAGTAAATTAGGAGGAAGCGTACTATCGAAATTAATAGAAAATTGGGGCCCTCTTTTATTAAGTCCCAATTCCTTTTTCCCCCATAAATTCCATGAATGAAAGGAGAGATAAATAAATAGTACTTTATTATGTGTACACCATAAGTTCAGAAAATGGTCTGCAATACTATATATATTATCTTACCTCCAGTTTTTTAGTTTTTTTAAAAAAGAAAAATGCTTTCAAAATTTTATGGTAATTATTTTTATTCTGTAAAACAGAAAAAAAAAAACTTTTTTTTTTTTTGACTTAGGCTTCATGTTTCATAAGTACTTGGTAATAGTGACAACTTTCTAATAATGTCAAAATATTCTATATCACTTAGCCATACAGATTTCAGGTTGGTGGATTTTTGGGAGTCCACTGTATTTATTTAATAACCAACTATTTTTTGTAAAAGATACGTTTGAATTAATCTGAAGAGAAATTTTAAAGTAAAATACTTTAAATCATTAATTTCATTACAATTCTCTCTTTTTAAGAGATTTTCACTTTTAATTTGGGTTGGGGCGAGGGGGGGGGGGGGTTTAAGCTCCTTTAGCCTCCTCCATGTGGGTACCTATATATTGTATGGACACAGACAGTGATGTGATGATTCTAACAAGGAGCTGCAGCCAATCAGAAGGAATTAATAAATTTTAAATTCATAGTACTTAGATTTCTTTAAATATAGCTAGTTATTTCTGAATGTAATATATGGAACATGTCATGCATTATTACTAAAAAAGCATTGAATCATTAAATGTACAAAATAAAAAATCTCATATTAGTCTCATATATCGGTAGGGGGGAGCAAGGCTGTCGAAAACAAAAATTACGTAAGTACGGAAAATTTTGGCCACTAACTATATCAAAGTGGCCACTGAACTTTGTAGGGTCACTGGCCACTGGCCACTGAGGAATTTTTTTAATCTCAAGCTTTATCATCGACCTTGGTGAGTTTTGCCGAAATATCACCAAATTTGGAAATAGTCGGTCATTTGGTTCATGCCCAAAATCTCGCCATTTGTCGCCGACCTTGCCGAAATATCACCAAATTTAATTTTGCATTTCACATAACTCTTAAAACTTTTAACTGTAGAATTTCAAAATTTTGTATTTAGAACTATTGTAACATCTAACTGTGCATCTCTTTTCTGATTGCAATCAACTCCGTAATTTATTTACAGGGTCACACAAATGACTTTAATACATTAAGGTGTATGGATAGATTCAATTCACTGAAAGTCTGGTCAATTACTACTTTGGATATCACCAAAATCTCACAAACTATCTCGAGCTTGTTGACTTTTGGTGAAATATCGCCAAATTTCAGAAGCAAATCTCTTAAATTGAACCCAGCTTGACGATATCAGAAATATTTGGCTAGAAATCGCTAAACATTACTATTACTGCAGTATTTTATCTCTTTCAAACAAAATAAGTTTTGATGAAGTGGGCCAAAATTATTTTTGATTTAATAGACATACAAGGAAGTCATGTGTTGTCCACATCAAATTTCTTTAACAAAAAATATGACTTTTATTAAAAACCAGTATGAAAATTTACAAAAAAAAAGCAGTTTTCACAAAAACGGAATCCTGATATGACTGACTGACAATTCTGAATAATATACAATTTTATGTCAGATTTTTAAAAATCAGTACAGCATTAAGAACATACTAATTGCTTTGAGATTCCAAGTTTTCATCAAATTAAGAAAATGAATTATCAATATTTTACACAATGTAAAAATTAAGGGTACTTCTGTATTATACCGTCGACCTTTTTGCCAAAAATTTTTTTCACTTAGTTGACATCGCTAAGGCGGGTTACCTTAAAATATTTTTGGTCAAATATTTACATACCACCAGAGTTGCCATAAGAATAAAAACCAATCGATACTGCCTTTTTTATACGTGTACATAGATTTAAAGCAATAAATATACATAAAAGGGGTTCATACATTCATATTAAGATAGATAATCAGTTCAGCATTTTGTGGCACCAAATGCGTAGTTTTCTCTGGAAACCAGAAAATAATACTTTCTCACATTGAAAGACTGTGGGGATCAGCCAAATGGAACAACAAAAAGCACCGAAAAACAGCCAGACATCTCGGTACACATAACAATTCCGCTTAATGCAAACTCCGCAGTTAATAACACACACTTTTCATATTATACCCATTACAATGGTTTGTTAAACACCTAGATTTCGTTAAGTCATAAATCAAACACATAAAAATTTATTAAATTTTAAAAGAAACGTGATTCATTTTATCCATAGCAGAACATACGGTATTTTGATGGGCATTATCGCGATGGAACTGCAGAGTACAAACCCTTGGCGAGTAATCTTTTCGCTTCGCATATTGACAGTATAATACACAAGTACCAAATTAAGTTTTATAGATTCTACTCAAATACTATTAATGCATTTCTTAATAAAGTTCTTAAAATTGGGTAATTCATTAAAAATAAAAATTCAATACTTTTTTACACGGAAAACTTAACCACAACTACAATTTCAAAAGCAATTAATGAAGATTCTTTTTTTTTTTAAAGTATATTAGTATCTTAAGAAAATATTGTTGCGATTCAACTTACTCGATGAAGGAAATGTAAATTTTTTAATCTATCCATTGCTTTAAAAGGAGAGAAAAAAACCTTTTTCATAAAAGTTACTTATTAATATTTTTAAAACTATGACATACAGTTAAAAGCTTTCAAAATATATATTTTATTGTGATTTTCTTTGGAGCTACACATCACAAACAATGAGAACAGCAGTTTTGATTTGAAATTAATGGGAACTAAAACCACTGCTCCTGTTTTAATCAATTAAAACAGTAGTTTAGGTTCCAAATCATAAGTGAAGATATTTAGTTTTTGTAAACTATAAGTCAATTATTAAAAAAATACTTTAATGATGGGTGAAACGCGTTAGCAATTTATTATTCTGATGTCATTATATAAAAATTAAAAAAATGGAAAAACACACTTAATAACTAAATACATGTTCAGTGCTCGATATCCGTATCTGGCAACCAAAGGAGCTGTTGCATCCTTAATCATTAGTTCTTATTCTTTACCTTCAATCTCCCAGCTTTTTTTTTTATATCACAGTCCAGGTTTCCACTATGCTTTTCAAGTGTGTTAGCTATTCGTGAATGCAATCCTTTAAAGTTTTTGTTTTTGTGGGACTTGCATTTATTGACCCAGATGTAATGCTGGGTCCCAAGGGACCATTGCCAATTTTGGTTATTTTCATCAAGCTTTGAATTAATTTAACTGATTAGAAATAGAAATAAGAAAAAATAAAGAGATTTTAATGTAAAGTTTAATTTTATACAAAGACAGTTACGAAAAATACAGACATAATACTGTTAATAAGTTTGTATAATAATACTGTTAATACAGTTCTAGATTAATTTTGAATATTATTATCAGTCTAAGATTATAATAAACTGTTTATATTAGGAGCACTTTTGAAGAAAACGAGCAAATTTTAGAATAAGAGTTAAGTTTCATTTCCCTGAGAGGTGAAAAATGTTGAAATGTCTTTTAGTTCCCGAAAGATGTCAGTTTTTAGCTTCTAAAATATCAAATAATATATAAAGTACTAGTAAAAAATGCAATTTTGAAGTCTGAAACCAGACCAGGAGAATAGCTCACATAAAAGGTTGAAGGTATAATGAATCAATATAATTTATACAGACAAATTTACGATTGTTTCAAGAACTTACACTTTCTTTCTCCAAGACATAACTTTATTTTTATAGCATGCAATTTCAAACCGTTTTCCTCCTTTTTTCATACGTACAACGGCAACATTAGTTAACCTAATTTGATTCGTCGGAGTAAAAATTGACATTTTAATAATTAAACTATATTGCACTAAGTGTAGTTTTAAATATATATTAATCAAAAATATCTAAAATCGCTTGAAATACCAATGATTAACCTAGTGCCCCTACAGCATGGAAACGATAAAAATAAACAACACACTCTACACAAGCAAATTTGTTGCCACTTTTATCTCATTAAAACACACTAGCCTGTGTTTGTACACTTTCTACGCTTTCTACTTTGGTGCACAGCCAATGAAATCGTTCTATCTCTCGGTCTCGAGGACAAAAAGCGGAAGGAGAAAACGCCATGATGAAAAGTCACGAGCATTTCGACGTGACGTATCTCTGACGTCAGCTGAGCAGTGCCGGATTAACAATATAGCAGATTTAGCAAATGCTACGGGCCCCGCGCTTTTGGGGGCCCCGCGCCTTTACCTTGAAAGTTTTCGTCTTTCCCTCTCAAGATCTAGCTTTTTTGACACTTTCCAACAAGGTAGAAAAGTGTTTAAGATTTCGGTTTCTCTGTCTGTCCGTCCTTGACTCGAGTGTACAGGCATTGATTTCTACGAAATTTATATATGTTATTCTTATCTGCAGTACCATGTACCCTATTGTAAAGGATCTATGTAGCATTTATTGATTTTTTTCTACAGGAGCACTCAAAATAGTCCCAATACATTGCGCTCTATGGGAAGTTATTCTTTAAAGCGCATCATCCTGCTAACTACAAGGGGTGATAATATGAAAAGGTACGAAACGACACGGTGGGTACAAATGTAGACTTTATTCAAAATATACACCATAGGCCTGAGCACAACGATCCCACTGACGAACAAGCCGCAGGATTCCTTGTTCCCAGAATTCCTGTGGCCGTGACGAAACCCAGTCCGTCACAGCGTCCTTGAGTACGTCGTCCGAGTTGAAGCGCTTCCCTTTCAGGTGGTTTCATTAGTGGAACCAACATATCGAAATCGCAGGGTGACATGTCCGGACTGTAGGGCGGATGGTCCAACGTCTCCCACTTGAACGTGACCAGTTCCTTGGCGAAAACGGACATTCCATTTTCTCATTGATTTGTGGGACACACAGCCTTCCCAGTATACGATCATCATCCTGCGATGAATAATGGCCGGTTTAACACCTTCCGCTGTCAGAAATCGGATAACGCCTCGCTGTCCCTAAATCGTCGAATTTTGCAATGTGAACACCATCCTGTCCTCACACGCACTGCCGCGTCAATTGGACGTAGTAGGGTGCTTTTTACAAGAGTTTCTGCTCTCTCCTGCGGGCCCCCGCCTGTTCCTATCCACACAAAAGGCTCCAATCGCGTTCCTAGATGTCTCGATACGTGCTCTTATAGCTGCATGGACAAATATGATAACGGTTAGGTTGTTGCGACGTTTGGTACCTTTTCATTTGATCACCCCTTGTAGTTGCGCTGAACCCCGACTTCAAGATAAAACTTTTTCCTCTATGACTAGTGCTGTAAAAGTAACGACAAAATGAGTATCCGTATGTATTTGTTACTTAGATGTTCGCTATTCGTTACTAAGTATTCGTTACTCGTTACTTTCGTTACTACTAATAGAATCGGTAATAGGGTGTTATATGTGCCCCATAACAACACATCCGGGACAGTGTTGTTATGGGTATATTCCGCCCATACATAAACCCATAACAAAACCTAACCAAAAAGAATTTTTTTTAGCGAAGTTGCACAAAGTTGTATTTAGAGCTTATTTTCTCTGATTTACAGATTGTTTTTATACACATTTATGGTTTTATACAATGCTAAATTATCCGAATTACGGAGTGCACATAGAAATCTTCCAAAGACATATGCCATTCTTTTTTTCTTTCTCAACCCCCCCTTTTTAAAATTCTGAACGCTGGTTTAACCTGTTCATTCTTATCATAAAAAGTGTAAAGGAAAGCTTGTGACTCGTGTTTTTTCTGGGAGCGGGTTCTCGAATACTGAGATCCAGGGATTGGGCCACATATATTAAATTCACAGGGCAGGGGATCTCAGTATGATATCAACTACTTTGCGTCTCTATAAGCATAATATCTTTATTATTTGTGTGTTCTTAATTCATATCAAAAACTTCTTTCGCTGGACGATTTTTCGAAGTAAATTAAAAATTACCGTATTTTAAATTAAAATTGTTTAATTCAGTGAGAATGATCTATTTTTAAGATATTTCCAGTTCTATTTCTGCACTTTTGGGATGAAAGGGGTTAGCCCCTTCTGTGGGTGCATATATGAGAGCATTCTTTAAACAAAAATTATCACTCCTTTCATACAGAAAGAATGGTTGCACCGGACTATGCGTATTCCATGAGTTCATGGAATAAAATGTACCATAAAATAGAGCAGATGGCCCCCTAAACGCCGACATTTTAGAAACATATTGAACTTTATTGAATTATTTTAATACCAGTGGCTTACGCAGGAGTGGGCATAGAAATCCCGGGTAGCTCCCAATTTTTTATATATTTTTTAAACAATTACTTAAAAAATGTGTTTAGGTTTCCATGCTAAATATTTTTTTTAGTTCCAAATAATATTTCAAATAATAAAAATGTATGAATTCGTTTACTTTATAAAAATATATTTTTTTAAAAGGTGTATTTAAATAATTTGTTATTTATTACTCATATTTCGATTCTAGCTAAAAAAAAAAGAAAAAGTTAAGTTCGCAATCCTGCTTCGAAACCACCCTGAAAGAAAGATTTCTGATTGCACCACTATTTAGTACTAAAATGTTAGAAAGCCCGAAATTAGCACCCCTTACTAACATGCTTCTCTTATATGTATTGCTCCTCTACAATTATAAGAACCCCCCCCCCCGCAAAAACAAGATCAACTGCGCATAAGAACATACTATACACCGGATCCTATCCCCCCATTGTACGACCCATATCAATAGAGCAGCAGATAGTATATCCATCTCCATAACTGTAACGAAACATACGGATTCTTCCAAAACTCATCAAAACGATACTATTCGGCTCGGCACAAACGAATTGCAACCAGAACATACTACTACTCAAATACCGAAACTGATTTTTCCCTTCAAACAGCGAGAATCCATAATACTTCCGGTATCTAGTAACGGAACGGAACATACTATTACTCAAATACCGAAATCATGAACCGAAATTCATTTTCTCCCTCCGGCAGTCTTGTATTCGAAGTTCGAACCTGGTCGATCCGAAATGCACACTCAAAAGTCATTTTCCCCCTTGAAACCGCGATCCGATATCCAGTAACAAATACAGAACATATTAGTACCCGATTACTGGAACCCGTTTCCCCCTTGTTCGCCTCGCCTGCCAGTCTGTATTCGAAGTTCGAAGCTGCTCGATCCGAAACAGCTTCGGATCGAGTAAGGAGTAACGATAACGATATCAACCGCAAAGTAGCAATTCGTTACTTCGAGTCTGAGTGATTATCCGTATCTTAGTACCGAATACATGCGGTTTGCTTCAGCTCTATCTATGACTGCAAAAAGATTACAAAGTCAAGGACAAAAAGCCTAACAACTTCTTCATCGTTTGTACGATCCGCTTGAAATTTTTCACAAGTTTGTAAAAAAATATAGAAAACAATCTGTCAATTTTAAAATCTAAAAATCCACCCGTTCCTTCATTTTTAAGCGATTTTTCGCTATTTTCAGCACCATTTCGTTTCCGAGAGTCAAAAAATTGAATCATTTGCGTGACAAAATAACCTATTTTAAGTGAAAATGACGTCATACAATTGGAGGGATTCCAACACGTTTAAAATAATTTCTCCCGATTACACAGTTTATTATTATTTTTTCCCCCACAAATAAATCGTCTATTGGATATTCGAATGTTTATGTATGCAAAACGAAAGCTTTCGACTGCGAAAAGATTCCGCGCGTTTCCAGATGAGCATTAAATTCAATTTGGGTCTGTAATAAAAATTGAATATGAACTTATTTATTTTAGGTTGATGAAAATTAAATATATTGAATGAAAGACAAATTTCCTTAAAATGTTTTTTCTCTCGCCCGTTGTAATTGCCTTCACAAAAGGCTTTGACTTCTAGTTTTAGAGATAGTCTGCTCTTTGAAATGAAACAAAATTGGATGTTATGAAGGATTACAAAATGAAGCTTTGCATCGAAAATAGTGTCTGTATAGTTAAAAGTTTTTCTATACGGGAGCACTCAAAATAATTTCTATACAATACGGTCAATGGCAGTTTAGAGACAGGCATATCTATTTTAAGCATATAATACTATCCTACAGTATGATTAGCTAATAATCCGACGACGATCGTCTGCCTCCTTCAAAATTTGAGCCAAAAGCCGGCAATGTTGGCGACTTTTGCGATAAATTGCCAAACAGGGTATGAAAAAAATGCTTTGAAAAATGAACCAAACTTGGCGATATTTTTATTATTTTACGATAAATCGAAAAAGGTATTTACGTATTATCCCGGCGGTCATTAACGCCAAACTATTTTTCCCTCAAATTTCCTGGTAAACTGTTGGCAATCGTATTCCGAACCATCAATAATTTCATGTGTCCGGCATTTATCTTGGCGAAAAAGTTGCTCGTCTTGGCGGATCGCCTGGATAATAATGTAGTACCTCGAAAAATGTCTAATGTAATTATATTAAGCTATGTCGATTTCTTTGGAAATTTTGAAAATTCGTTACTCGCACTTTAATTAACTGATTTTATTGTATTGTGTTTTGTTAAGGGCTATCTGCCTTGGAGTATGAGGGGGTCCCCGACCGACGAAAATTTGTTAATGTATTAGAACCCAAAACGGGTTAACGTCCTTATGATTTCGATTATTTGTCTATTCTGATGTCCACCCATCCAGTGTTCTAACTGCTGTGGATATACATCGATTTGTGCGAAATTTATGTTTTTTCTATGTACAGTACCACGTACCATATTGAAAATGGTGTATGTAGCATTTATAGTTCTTTTACAGGAGAAAAAAATCCAATGTATAGCACAGTCTAAAAAACATAACTAAAAGGGGGGGTTCAGGGGGGGGTCTCCCCCTGTATCTGTTGATACAGGAATGACTGAATCAGTAGTCATTCTTGAAAACCTATTTTAGAGATATTCGATTTTTGAAAGAAAACAAAGTTGGCATATATATTACTAAGGCTCTCAAAATGATGCTCTCCATTGAGAATAACGTCCGTATTATTAATAGTTCTACAGGAGCACTCAAAAGAATTCCCATTGCAGTCTGTGGCATTTGAGAGACACTAATACATTTCTAGCACAAGACAATGAGTATAAAATTTTTATATTCTTCAGTTAAACGCTAAAAAAAATTAATGGTCTTTTATAGGGTCTCATAAAATTGCATTTCAGTGATAATACATTTTTTTATCTACGAAATCTCGCCAGTTTTAACTAAAATACATAGCAGATTTGGCGCAAAAATATTTTGTATTGGAAAGTGTTTTATAATCTATGAGCTTGGCATGATTTATCTTTCTTGATTTTTTAAGGCAACAGATAAATCTTGTAAATCTTTTTTTCTTTCGTTCTTTCTTTCTTTTCATTTTTATTTATTTATTTATTTATTTATTGGATAAGACAATTTCTGAAGATCTATATAGTGGAACTGTAAATCAGTTGTAGACAACTCATTGAAAGACTATATGTATAACTCGGCTGTTCGAGCCTCATCAATGGGGGACCCCCCTAAACCCCCCTAATTTTTTAGTTTCATGATTGCCATATTAAAACGATATTAATGGTCTATGTCATTTTATCTCTCATCTATCGTGTATTTCACCTGGTAACCCCATGTTGAAATTTTTAGGATTGTAACCTATTTATAGAAAAATACATGTGATGCACATTCTACAGCTCAGTAAACATTGTAACAATAGATTAAAGCTGTTGCGAACTAATAGTATTTAAATATATGTAAAATATACTTGAATTGTATATTCTACAGCTTACGAAATATTGTAACAATAGATTAAAGCTGTTGTGAACTAATAGTATTTAAATAAACGGATGAAATTTTTAAGCAATCATTTTATCAAATAAATGCAACCTTACGGAGCTTATAGAAATCGGTGGTTTACGTAACACATACTAACATTTTCAGCGGACATTTATTCTTACTTTTATGTCGCGTTTTCGTAACGCAGTTTCGTGTCTCATTTTTATGTCACATTTTCAAAAGGGGGTGAGCGATAAAATGACATAGTCATTAATATATTTAATGTGGCTGTTGCATGCCTGCATTATTTAGTCAACTCATTACCTAGACGAAACTGAATGAGTATTCTAGTCAGCAATAAGGACACGCACAAGAGTATATCCAACAATACTGTGGAACAAAAACACGGTTCTCAGAAAAAATTTTCAGGGAGCATCCAAAAGGGGGGAAATAAAAGAAAGACGGAAAGAAAGGCTGTATCATTATCTTTTCGTTCACTAAAAGCGAAACTCGGACAAACGGAGGAGGGGTATCCAGATCCTTGCACCACCCACCTATGGCCTTTAGAAAATGGATTCCTTACCAATAATGTTACTTTTTTGTCTTTATTTGAAGACTGAATCCAGAAATAAACAAAATATAGAAAGAAAACTAAGTGCCGAAACAAAAAAACAGACTCAGGGTCTGATCAAGGGCGGATTAAAGGGAGGGGGTCGGAGGAGGTGACCGCCCCTCCCGAGAAAAATGAAATTAATGTAAACAATCCCAACTTACTTCCATAAAATTTATATATATATATATATGTGTGAATCTTCCATCCAAGCCTCCACCCACAAAATTGTATTAATCCGTCAGTGGGCCGGATTATTCATTAGTCTGTAGTCTATCTGTCCCGATCACTTCAGGGACTTTTCAGTAACAAGTCGAAAGAATTTTTTAATGAAGTTGTAATCAAACTTTTCAAAATGACTCAATAGAACGGAAATATTTTTGTCTATTTCTGAAGATGTTCTCTGGAACGCGAGTCGATCTTCTGCATTTTCCCGAGAGCTGAGATCCATAGAATTAAGATTGTAGGAAAAACGCGCCCCATAATCAATAATAATCCCCCACGAAACAATAATTTTTATTTAAATATTGGACATAAAGTTATTTTGTTTTGCAGTAAATATGGGGATGGTATTTTAAACGGATATTGGGCAGCCCCAAAGTTCTTTTATTTTGCAGTAAAGGCGGGTGGCTTTGGCGAAATTCGAAGGTGTACTAGGATGTAAACAATCTTAGAAGGCTTTTGGCAGTTGGCTTGCTTTGTTTTTACTTAATTATTTATTTTACATTTTACAGTATTTAAACAAAGGCGAATTATTTTTTGAAACAATAATAATATATAGAATGTAAGTCATTTTTTTATAGTTGGGGAATCCACTATTACGATAAATTATCTTATTAATCTCGGAAATTAACCACGTTAAATATGAAAGAATTCATTTTTGGCCGGTCGAAACCACAGGTCAAGAGCGCGCATGCCAGTACGTTCGTTCAAATAAAATAATTAGAACCGAGAGGATCTTCGCACGGTCGGGGTATCCGAGAAGCCATAACCTCAGGCAAACTGAAAACAAAAAGAATTTTCGGATACTCTTGACCCACAAAGAAACTCACAAATTACTTGTCACATTTAAGATTATTATGTCTTGCAAAAACATTTGAACGTAATACGATAATGAATGTTTTATCCGAATTTTTTATTATTTATTATATAGATTATTGTATTCCTCTTATAAAGATTTTTTTGAGCAAAATATTTTATATCATTTTAACGAGGATAAGTTGAAAAGTAATGTACATATGCTTGTAGAACACTAACGAAATGACCTTTAGAAGTGTCCCAAGCGGTATGTGGAAGTAACAGTCCCCCTGTACAAGCATGTACAGTTTAAATGCCTTCCGTGTATGCAGTATATTTTGAATGGTGAAGGTATTGTGCTAGATCTATCTATCCTCAGTTCGATTTCTTATGAATTAACCCATTAAATAAATTAAGAGAAGTTAAAAATATGTAACCTATAATTAGTAAAGACCGTCCAGATATATAATGAAATAATTTTACAAGCATGTATTTTTATAGGGGAAAAATAGTGTTTAAAGGCACAGTTTAAAATACATATTGATTTCGAAGGTTCTAAAAATTTTACAGAAACAATTATTATTTTATGTGTGTAAACTTGTCTAGTTATATGTTTGCATATGGGAAAGGTGGGAAGTGTTAGAAATTCCAAATATATATCCATGAACATTAACATTCATTAAAAAAAAACCTGAGTTGTACGAATAAATAACTTTAAACATCGCTAGTCTCACTATCTATTTACTCACTGTCTATGTCTTGCGGTATTTTATCCGCACACTATTTTAACTCAAATTTTTTCATTTTGAATCAAGAAAATTCGTAAAAGTTGTGTTTTATTTTATTATCGCACAAAACCTACAGATTAGCTCACCTAAGGTGGAGGAAGGGCTGGGATAAACCTCTCGCAAATATAACACGCGTGACCTTTTAGTTTTGTTTACATCTAATTAGCATTAGTAATACCATTAATTAGCACTAAACATAAATTGTAATATAATTAGCACTATTTATTTTCTCATTTAATTTAGCTTTATTACTTTAATGTGAGGGTGAACTCCTCCCCCTAAATATATATATATATATATATATGTATATGTGCGTCACTGAGCAGGGGGCCCCTTGGTAACATTTGCTACGGGCCCCGCGCTGTCTTAATCCGGCACTGCAGCTGAGTGACAGCTTCGCGCATCGTAGTATCTCAGCATCTCATTAATCCGAACGCTTGTACAAAATATTAACTACATTTGAAGTTTCTATATAAACGGGCAAAAATCAATAATTTAAAATTACTGTATTTCTGCACTGTACCAGATGTAAGTCTGAATCACATAATCAAGGCATATATAACTGGTAAATAACATTTTCAACTGGCAAAATTAAATTGTCTAACTAGTATCACAACGTCATGCTTATTTACAAGAATAAAAACTACTCAAGTAATACGATTTCTGATTAAAATAATTTATTTATAAATAACACATGAGTAATTATTCACTAAACATGATTTACATACATATTTTTAGAATTTCTAAATACATTATACGCGTTCACTTACCTTTACATTCAGAGCAAAATGTTCGAATTTTAGGGTAAATTTTCATGAAAGAAAAAGGCGCAAGATTCACAAAACGATTACCTACATCTAAAGTTCTTTAGTACGACAAAAGTATAAAAAAATTGTTTTAAAATAATATAACATTTATAATACTTAGAATAATAAAATAGAATACTGTAACTGGGGAAAACAGGCCTCAAAGATAAACTCATTTTTACCGATGGCAACTCATAAGCAGGCCCGTTGCTTAGCGATGGCCCCGGCGTATGCCACCAGAAGGTTTTGCTACTACATGTAAGGGAGATGACCAAGGGCTCTTCGAAGGTCGACATATCCCTTTTTCAATCATGAACTCAAATTCCTTTTTTACAGCCTCCAACATTTTTGGGTGCAATCGTCTAGGACGACTATGCACTGGTGAGCCTACTGTTTCAATGAAATGCACAGTAGAATGTTTCACTTGTTTGAATTTAGGAATTGGTGTGGTGATTTCAGGGTACTTTTGTAAGATAGCATGATACTTTGAGTGTCCACTAATAACCTTTACTGTGGCTTGCCTGCTACTATCCAGGTTACCGAATGTTCTTAATTTTGTAACGCCATCAATTAGCTTTTTGTTCTTTAAATCAAAAAAGATTAAAATGTGAAAGGAAATCTGCTCCAATAATGGGCATTGACACTTCTGCGACGATGAATTGCCATTTAAAGGAACGTCGTAAATTTAAGTGCAGCAGTTTTGTACCAAATGTTTTGATTCTCGATTCATTAGCCACGAATAACTCTACTGCATCTAGGGAATTCTTATGATTTTTTTTTACGGGAATGCAAGAAACATCACTGCCTGTATCAACTAAATATTTAGCATTTGTCTGGGGGTCATAAATACAAAGGCGGTTAGTATTTTTGATGGAACTAATTTTGCTACCACCCCTAGTTGTTAGAGTGGTAGCGCTTACTCGTTTTCCGAACTGTTGAAGAAACACGGTTGTTTACACTTTTTGGCCTTATCTCCAAAACGATTATGGTAGTAACATAGGTCAGGGTTTCCCTGTCGAGCTTGACCACCACAGCTCTGAGATCTATAACGTAGCCTATATCTCTGTGTGGACTGAGATCGACTCCGTCTTCTGTCCATAGTCAATTCTTTGACCTGTGCAGTGAGTTGTGCGATCTGCTGCTGTAAGGAGGCAAGGGTAGCTGGTGACGCTGAATCACATTCAGCCTTTATAGAATAAACTTGTGCGCTCTCGCTTGTGATTTCATACACTTGTCTGTTAAAACAGCTAGCTGAGCTAAGCCTTCATTAGAGGCCAAAAGTATAGTCTGTACATTCGCGGGTAGCCTCTGCAACCATAATGTTTTTAAAAATTTATCGTTTAATTTGTCCCCTTCTAAGTCGCGCATCTGCCTCAACAAACTGAAGGGTTTATTGTCCCCTAACTGAAGCTCGCTGAGTAATTTTTTAATCCTCTTTCCTTCGGAGTCCGCGAACTCCTCGATGAGCCGGGGGCAGTAAATTTATCAGACTCCGGAGGACGTAAGATTATATCGCTCACGTGAGTTAAAGTTTCGGCATCTATATGTGCTACCAGAATAGCGAATTTCGTATCATCGGATGTAATTTTAGAAAGCGTAAACGAAGCCTCTACCTGTGAAAACCATAGCTCAATATTATTGCGCCAAAAGGGTGGTAATCTCAGAGCAATCCTATTTACTTCCCCACTTTCTTGCACGTTATCGTTAAGCGACATTTTATTAAAGCGTAAATAATGTAATAGAAGGGAAGGTAAATTTCTTATTAACTTATACTTAAAATAGTACGTTGTAAAACGGGACCCACGCGCAAAGCAAACCACGTGTAACCGGCGAATACGTATGACAAACACTCAAAAAAAAAAAAAATAACACATACTAGTGAGGGGAAATTCCGCTTATGTCACTCAAAACAGTGAAAAATATTCTCTCTCCCGGACAAATGCAATGAGCACTCACCTCATAACTCGCTGGGCAGATAAGCAGTCACAGGTCAGGAGATCTCGGCTGATTCACGAATGCTGGCCTGTTTTTTTTTTTTTTTAGAACTCTCCAAGCGCCGGTTGCGTTCTTAGACTAAGTCCTGGTCACCACTATGCTGTCTTGTATTGTAAACCAGCAAATTAACAAAACAATAAATTTATTTAAGCTAAGATGAAGTTACATAAAACTTGTTTTAGTTTGGCCTGCGCAGAGGCGACCTAACAGGTCGGTGAAAAAACGTGAGTGAGTAAATCTCTAGAACAGAATTGAGATGTCTCCTGCTTAAGGTTGAAGTTAAAGTCCTTTTTGGGGTAGCATTACTAGCGCCACCACACTTATTGTTGCTTATGCTACAAAAAAACAACTATAGAATCTACTTTTTCTAAGGGCCCGATTCAAACGAAACAGAGTTCTATCGTTTTCCGTTGCGATCGCGGAAATTTTCGACTGATTCCTATGTTTCCTATTCAAGTGAAACCTGTCTATCGCTTTTGGATCACGTGACACTGCGATCGGTGTTTTGCTATCGCTTTTTCAAAAGCGATCGTTTTCGAGAACATGGCGGATCGATCGGCGGATGGTTGATAAGAAGATTACAACAACAACGAAGACTCGTTATTTAAAATTACGAAGCAATCTGTTGGAATTATCAGACAGGGAATTCTGCAAAAGATTTAGGCCTGCGGAAAGCTGAATTTTCTCGCAGAACAGAATTTCTGTAGGGTTTATTTTCTGTCGGCCTTTGAGTTCCACTCTAGCAGACACTACGATGCAGGTGCCATCTATAGTCCTTATTTTAAATCGTTTATTGCTCGGTTAATTTGATGTTTGAAACAGCGCGAAAAAATACATGAATAACGAATAATTTCTCGCTAAAATAAGCATCCTAGCAACCCTCCTAAACAAATACAAATATTTCTACCATTATATTAAGGATGTCTTTGATTGTTAATTATATATCAGAACATAAAATATATAGTAATTCTACCCCTCCATTATAATTATAAACAGCTTCTCTGCTACAGAAAAATAAAATGTAGTAGGCAAACTAGAGAATAATTATTATTCGATAATTCGAACAATTCGACATGATAATTATGACGAACAATACTATTATTAATAATTTTCTAAAAAAAAATCTTCATAAATTAAAAATGTATTTCCATGATTATAAACATACAAAAAACATTAACCTAAACCAGTTAAAATTTTAAAACATTAACCTACAATACTGTTGGGGAAAAAAATAAGACACAGCCTGTTGTCCGTTGCAGCTCAAACATAAATAAATAAACAGTTAGTCGTCGCCATTAAGTTAAAAGTTTTTTCTAGAGAAATATGCGATTTTTTATTGGTTAACAGCGACTTTCTACGTCACCGGAAGTTGCGTTTTCACTCTGTGGCGATAAAGTTTCGACCTAGCAAACCTGTAAGTTCGCTCGACTATTTTGTTTCACTTTGAATACACTTTTGCGATCGCTTGTAAAAGCGATCGAACTTCCAGAGAGAAAACGATCGCGTTTCGTTTGAATCGGGCCAAATCACTAAACTTGGCTACCAGCCTTTTTATTCTTTTGCAGTATTCTAAATTAGGTATGGAGTGGAACTTAAATATCTTGAATAAATGTGTTTTTTCTATTAAACTGACACCCTCTTTTATTTCACCTTCTTATCTCAATTCTTTCTGTTGTTTCTTTGACTTCGTGAAATCAAGGTTATACTGTTGTTGTTCTCGTGTCCAAGGACAGATGATTAAATGGTTAAACTGTACTTCGTTAAAATAAATCCTTATTCTTTTACCTAAAACTATTTCCACTCAGTTCTGCGTAGAGCTGATATTAGGATTAGAAATTATTCTGAAGATTTTTAGATTTTTTGGTACTTACGTATTATCCCGGCGGTCATTTCCGACAAAGTATTTTTTCATCAAATGTGCTGGAAACTGTTGCCAATCGTATTCGAAACCATTAATAATTTCATGTGATCGGCATTTATCTTGGCGAGAAATTGCTTGTCTTGTTTGACTGCCGGGATAATACGCCAGTAGCAATTTTTCTATGAATACTGTTCTTATCTGCTGTTTAGATTCAAGAACCCAAATCACTTTATGCAGCCAAATATTGTCAAATATGATGCTTTTTTTTCTTTCAATTTTTTTTGTAAATAACTTCTAAAATAATTTAAATTGGCTGACTGACATCTGATTTTTTAAATATCTATCGCTTGCATGTAGTCTGGTTCCTGTGTAAATTATGTGAAAACATATTTTCAAGTAACACTGTAATTTACGATGTTGAAAATAAATTCTCTTACATACAATCATCATGGAAGAATATAACTGTAAAAATCTATATACTACTCCTTTTATTATGATTGTTTTTTTTTTAATCAAATCATTGAACTAATAAATCTGATATGGACACCACATGACTTCCTTGTACCTCTATTAAACCAGAAATATTTTCGGGGCACTTCATCTAAACTTATTTCATTTGAAAGAGACAAAATACTGCAATTCTAAAGTTTACCGCCAAGCTGAGTTCAATTTTAAAGATTTGTTTCACTTAATTGGGCAATATTTTGACAAAAGCCAATATGCTTACGATAGCGAGATTTCAGTCACAGCTGAAACAGTTATTCATCACACATTTTTAATGAAATGAAGGTATCTATAGACCTCTAATATATTTTAAGTCTTTTGGGTGACCCTGTAAATAAATTACTCAGTCCACAGCAATCAAAAGAACAGTTAGATGTTACAATAGCTTTAAATACAAAATTTCAACATTCTACGATTAAAAGTTTTAGTCATGCAAAATGCATAATTATTTTTGGTGTTAAATTAGCGATATTTTGGCAAAACTCAACACGGTGGATGACAAATAGTGAGATTCTGTGCATGGACCAAACAATGAACGACTACAGACATAATATATTGAAGACAGTGGCGTAGCCAAGGGGGGGGGGAATAAGGGATCACAATACACACACACACACCCTGAAATTTTTGCAATACAAAATGTATATTCTTCGCTCTCTCACCACACACATGTATACATATGTGTGAGTTACAATAGTAACCCCTCGCATGAAAAATTTCTGGCTACGCCACTATTTGAAGATGTATATAGACACTAATGTATTGGAATTCTGGTAGTTGCATATTATCCTGATAGACATTCGTGTCAAATTATTTTTTCGGAAAATGTGCTGGCAAACTGTAGCCAATTGTATTCGGAACACTCATGATTTCATGCAACCTGGATTTATCAAAGCGAAAAATCGCTCGTCTTGGCAGACTGCAAGGATACATGCACGTACCAAAATTCTTTTGGGTGGTCCTGTAAATAAACTCTTCAGTAGATTGGAATAAAAAATCTAGGTGTACAACTAGATGTTACAACAATCCTAACTAATATTATAAATGCGAAAGTGAGTTTGTTTATGACGCTTTCACGCCCAAACCGCTGAATCGATTAGGATGCATTTCGGTTTAGATATAGATGGGACCCTGGAGTTGGTTATAGGCTACTTAGAATTTTAGATTTTTAATTACTTTTTTAATTATTAATTAAAAACCGTTTTTACGTTGCCATGCTTGGCGAGTTTCGCCTGTATCAAATGATTCATGTTTGGAGCTAACAAGAATGCTATTACTTCAATAAAGAAGCACGTGCATCTGAAAAACATTAAATAATACGGAAATTATGCCAGTTTTATGCCAAATATATCTATCTCTAATAATAAAAATGAATGTTGCGAAAGCGACATTTCCACCTTTCCGAAAGGCTAGGACTAACTAAATGAAACGCGGGTAGAAACTTGTGTTTCGTTTCTCCGTTGTTGGTTTTTTTGGCAACACAGAAAATAAAAAAAAATGACGTACATTTCACCAGCCCCGCACCTATCACAAATAAAATCGAAACCTATGCCATTCGTTTGTACTTCGTTTGTACCGGTTTGTACCGCTAAAATTTTCGTTTGTACCGAAACGGTACAAAAGTAATACGCATGTGACAGTGCGGGGCTGGGAAAACGGCAGCCCCGCACTTGTGGCAGATTCGAACAAAACTTATGCCAATTGTTTGTACTTCGTTTGTACCGGTTTGTACCGCAAAAATTTTCGTTTGTACCGAAACGGTACAAAAGTAATACGCATGTGACACGTGCGAATATAGCATTTCTCCAGCCCAGCAATTTTGAAAAATGATGGGATCGGAACGAAAGGTATGTCGATCGTTAGTACTTCGTTTGCACCGGATTGTGCCACAAAAATTTTCGTTTGTACCGAAACGGGACAAATGTAATACGCATGTGCCACATGAGAATTTAGTACATACATTTAGCATTTCTGCAGCCAGGCAATTATGAAAATTGATCGGATCGGAACGAAAGCTATGTCGATCGTTAGTACTTCGTTTGTACCGGATTGTACCGGAAAAATTTTCGTTTGTACCGAAACGGTACAAAAGTAATACGCATGTGCCACATGCGAATTTAGCACGTACGTTTAGTATTTCTGCAGGGAGGCAATTATGAAAAGAGATCGGATCGGAACGAAAGCTATGTTTGTACCGGATTGTACCGCAAAAATTTTCGTTTGTACCGAAACGGTACAAAAGTAATACGCATGTGACACGTGCGAATTTAGCACGTACATTTAGCATTTCTGCAGCCAGAAAATTATGAAAAGTGATCGGATCGGAACGAAACCTATCTCGATCGTTAGTACTTCGTTTGTATCGGATTGTACCGTAAAAATTTTCGTTTGTACCGAAACGGTACCATAGTAATACGCATGTGACACGTGCATCAAGCTTTGAAGGGAAAATTGGGATTCCAATTCGTTTAAAATAGGTTTTCCAGATTACAAAGCTTTTTCAAAAATAAAATTATTTCCTTTGCATAAAACACTGATATAAGTGGGGATGTTCCCAGTGAAATGAAATCTTTTGAATGCGAAAAGTTTTCGTATGTTTATAGAAGAAAATGCAATTCGAATTTCGGTATATAATAAAAATTGGAAATGAAGTTATTTATTTTAAGTGGACAAAGTTTAAATATATTGAGTGTAGACATATTTTTCAAATGTTTTTTTTTCCCCAGCCCCTGTTGTAATTACCTCCACAACGAGCTTTATATTCCAGAACATACTTATGCGTGCACGTTGACAGACATACATAGCATCACGCACACACAGTAAATGATTTTTAGAAAGCACATATTAAACGTGCACTTGTTCGCATTTAAAGCGGTTCTTCTCAGAGGTCGTGTATCTAACTTGCAACCTTTACAGATTTAAAAAAAGCAACTTATATTTAACTGCTGTAGTCACGGACAAATATAAGGGGAGGGGGAAGTTTAGGGGGTCTGAACCCCAGTTAGTCTATGCAAAAATGCTAATTTTGATCGAATATCAACCTGTAAACTCTATATTTTAATAGGTAATAAAAAATTATCATAAAGATTAAAAATTTATTATGTATCTGAAAATTTTAACAAGCTATTTATGCAAAAATTTACTGTCTATCAAATTTTACAATAAGAATGCCCCCCCCCCCCCCTAGTCGAAAGCTATAGATACATCCGTGGCTTTAGTTAGAATATCCGTCAGTAGTAACTGAAAGTACATACTTAATGTTTGAGAGTGAAAAAGCGTTTTATCTTTAACTTTTAAAATTTTTGGTTTTTGAAATAAAAGAAATGTAAATTACATGTTTCTACGGCATTCACATCACCATTTTTAAGCTGTATATTGTGATGAGGCTAAAGACATAGTGGTCTGTAATATTAGAAGGCAGTCAAAAAAATAATATATGACTTTTACAGAACATAGAAATGTTTTAGATTATGTTATTTAAAAGATTATCTTTTAATCGTGGTGATCTGATTACAAGATATACCCTATGAATTTCTTGTATTATCTGTAATTTTACATGATATGTGTTTATACTCATATGCATTAAATATGTTTTATGAAATCTTCCTTGTTCATAAAAATAGATTTCCTGCATAAAAATTTTAATCTGCTAAAAAATGTATATTTCATAATCTTTAATTGTTTGTATTTTCATGTTTACTAGCACAAACAAAAATTTCGATATTTCTTTTACGTTTTGCTGTTTTGTCGAATTTATACGAATATAAAACATTTATCCTATTATACCGTAAAAAGAACATACAAACAGCAACATTTTTGTCTATGGTAGCAAATTTCGAAATAAAGCTTTTGAAAATAGTCACTTTACATTTCACTGCATTATAACTCTTCAGACAGCGAAGCTAGTTTTACAGGCAATGAAAAATCACTTAAGAATTCTTTTTCTTGCTATCTATGCATATAGGATATCCCAATTTCAAGTCTCACTACCAATAGTAAAAATGTCATTATTCATAGGAAAATTAAATGTTTGTAAATTACAGTAAAATTTAAAATATAGCACAAATTACGAAATTCTTCTATGTGCTACAAAAAGGATGTTTCATATCGTTTGTAAAAGACTATGTTTCAGTGGTTTTAAGTTTTTGTACAGAAAGTCTATTTTTACAAACAGGGGAAGATTTGATTTTATAATTGCGAAATTGTGGTTGAAACCATTTATAGTTCTGCGCATCTAATTTTTATTATTAAAAAAAATCACTTTAAGAGTCCAGATAAGGTCGTGAAATATCCTCATTTCCAAAGAAAGTGCTTACATTTCACTGGATTTAAAACACTTTATGCGATGAAAAGAGTTTATAGGCAAGTGCGCGTCTAAAAAAATGCATTCTGTTATGTGTACGTTGAGAGAAGAAAATCGACATATACAAAAATTTCTAGGCGATATTTCCGGTCATTCTTGAAAAAAAAAATGCGAGAAGAAGAAGAAAAAGAAAAAAGCAAGTATAATTTTGATGGACCTGTAAGAAAAAGGTTAATTATTGATTGAAAATACTTATAAAAAATGTGTTGATGTGATACAGTAATACTCGCAGGAGTAAAAAAACTGAAATATACGATGGGATTGTCAGGCCAGTAGAGAGAAACATTCGGGCCAGGGGCTCGAAGATCTGATGGAGCCCCTCACACAATGATAAATTTGCAGTAAACACCTCTATAACACGGTAAATATGTTCCGTTGTATGTGTATCCGAGATCTGAGCAATACTCCCTATGGAATGCGAACTGCGCAATATAATCTCTGCAAAACTTATTTGCACCTCTTAGAAACACTATGATTTTTTTGTTGCCATTCAAAAATTATTAATTACAGGAGCTAAAGCGTAATGAAATCAGCACATCTCTGCCATTTTACTGCGCCGTACCACACTCTCTTAACGTATTACACGAAAACGATCACAATTTTTACACCGTGTTCTACGAATCCGTTTACATGAAACGTGTTATAGGGGTCTATTGTACTCTCATTATAAAAAAGAAACAAAGTGCTTTTCTCTTTCACTCTGTCACTTATCAAATTTTTATTAAAAATATTAATGTTGGTCTTATAAATAAACCGGTGATAATGAAGTACAAACGATCCACATACGTTCAGATCTCATCACTTTTTCAAAAATGCGGGGCTGGAGAAATGCTATATTCGCACGTGTCACATGCGTATTACTTTTGTACCGTTTCGGTACAAACGAAAATTTTTGCGGTACAATCCGGTACAAACGAAGTACTAACGATTGACATACCTTTCGTTCCGATCCCATCATTTTTTCAAAATTGCTGGACTGGACAAATGCCATGTTCGCACGTGTCACATGCGTTTTACTTTTGTACCGTTTCGGTACAAACGAAAATTTTTGCGGTACAATCCGGTACAAACGAAGTACTAACGATCGACATAGCTTTCGTTCCGATCCGATCACTTTTCATAATTGCCTGGCTGCAGAAATACTAAATGTACGTGCTAAATTCGCATGTGGCACATGCGTATTACTTTTGTACCGTTTCGGTACAAACGAAAATTTTTGCGGTACAATCCGGTACAAACGAAGTACTAACGATCGACATACCTTTCGTTCCGATCCGATCATTTTTTCAAAATTGCGGGGCTGGAGAAATGCTATATTCGCACGTGTCACATGCGTATTACTTTTGTACCGTTTCGGTACAAACGAAAATTTTTGCGGTACAATCCGGTACAAACGAAGTACTAACGATCGACATACCTTTCGTTCCTATCCGATCATTTTTTCAAAATTGCGGGGCTGGAGAAATGCTATATTCGCACGTGTCACTGCGTATTACTTTTGTACCGTGTCGGTACAAACGAAAATTTTTGCGGTACAATCCGGTACAAACGAAGTACGATCGCGTACAACGATCGACATACGTCAACGAGTACGTACATACGTTCGGTACACGATCTGCGATCGACTAACGTCGACATAACTTCGTCCTATGCATTTTTTCAAAATGCGGGCTTAGAAATGCTATATTCGCACGTGTCACATGCGTATTACTTTTGTACCGTATCGGTACAAACGAAAATTTTTGCGGTACAATCCGGTACAAACGAAGTACTAACGATCGACATACCTTTCGTTCCGATCCGATCTCTTTTCATAATTGCCTCCCTGCAGACATACTAAATGTACGTGCTAAATTCGCATGTGGCACATGCGTATTACTTTTGTACCGTTGCGGTACAAACGAAAATTTTTGCGGTGCAATCCGGTACAAACGAAGTACTAACGATCGACATACCTTTCGTTCCGATCCGATCATTTTTTCAAAATTGCGGGGCTGGAGAAATGCTATATTCGCACGTGTCACATGCGTATTACTTTTGTACCGTTTCGGTACAAACGAAAATTTTTGCGGTACAATCCGGTACAAACGAAGTACTAGCGATCGACATAACTTTCGTTCCTATCCGATCATTTTATTCAAAAATGCGGGGCTGGAGAAATGATGTATTCGCACGTGTCACATGCGTATTACTTTTGTACCGTATCGGTACAAACGAAAATTTTTGCGGTACAATCCGGTACAAAGGAAGTACTAACGATCGACATACCTTTCGTTCCGATCCGATCATCTTTTCAAAATTGCCTGCCTGCAGACACTAATGTACGTGCTAAATTCGCATGTGTCACATGCGTATTACTTTTTTACCGTTTCGGTACAAACGAAAATTTTTGCGGTACAATCCGGTACAAACGAAGTACTAACGATCGACATACCTTTCGTTCCGATCCGATCATTTTTTTAAAATTGCGGGCTGGAGAAATGCTATATTCGCACGTGTCACATGCGTATTACTTTTGTACCGTTTCGGTACAAACGAAAATTTTTGCGGTACAATCCGGTACAAACGAAGTACTAACGATCGACATACCTTTCGTTCCGATCCGATCTCTTTTCATAATTGCCTCCCTGCAGACATACTAAATGTACGTGCTAAATTCGCATGTGGCACATGCGTATTACTTTTTTACCGTTGCGGTACAAACGAAAACTTTTGCGGTGCAATCCGGTACAAACGAAGTACTAACTATCGACATACCTTTCGTTCCGATCCGATCATTTTTTCAAAATTGCGGGGCTGGAGAAATGCTATATTCGCACGTGTCACATGCGTATTACTTTTGTACCGTTTCGGTACAAACGAAAATTTTTGCGGTACAATCCGGTACAAACGAAGTACTAACGATCGACATAGCTTTCGTTCCGATCCGATCACTTTTCATAATTTGCTGGCTGCAGAAATGCTAAATGTACTTGCTAAATTCGCACGTGTCACATGCGTATTACTTTTGTACCGTTTCGGTACAAACGAAAAGTTTTGAGGTACAATCCGGTACAAACGAAGTACTAACGATCGATATACCTTTCATTCCTATCCGATCATTTTTTCAAAATTGCGGGGCTGGAGAAATGCTATATTCGCACGTGTCACTGCGTATTACTTTTGTACCGTGTCGGTACAAACCGGTACAAACGATTGGCATAAGTTTCGTTCGAATCTGCCACAAGTGTGGGGCTGCCGTTTCCCCAGCCCCGCACTGTCACATGCGTATTACTTTTGTACCGTGTCGGTACAAACGAAAATTTGAGCGGTACAAACCGGTACAAACAAAGTACAAACGATTGGCATAAGTTTCGTTTGAATCTGCCACAAGTGCGGGGCTGCCGTTTCCCCAGCCCCGCACTGTCACATGCGTAGTACTTTTGTACCGTTTCGGTACAAACGAAAATTTTAGCGGTACAAACCGGTACAAACGAAGTACAAACGAATGACACAGGTTTCGATTTTATTTGTGATAGGTGCGGGGCTGGTGAAATGTACGTAAAAAAATGTGTTGTTCTTTTTTTCTTAATATGTGATATATGTAATGTGAAATGTGATATGATAGTGTATTTTTTGTTGGCTGTGAAATGTATGTTTTGAACCCCAGCTTTACTGTTACTCATTTATAGCAGAGTTTTTTTTTTTTGAGACAAGAATCCGAAAAAACTGCTTATGCAAGGTTAGTTGTAAGTTTCCTAGTTTACCTTGTCATAATTTAATAATATCGTTATGCAGGGACGCGATAATGAATGTTCTCCAGACAAATCTACAGAAAGCAGAGCTTTGAAAATTTGAGCATGCCTGGACCCATGACTTCGGTAAAGTGTACCTGAGGCTCGGAAATTTTAATTACTTTTCTAACTATTAATTAAAAACCGTTTTATCACCCGCACAAAATGATTTATGCTTTTGAAATAAAGCAGAAATTCTATTTGCAAAATCACATGCATTTGAAAAACATAAATTAGTATGGAAATTATGTTGATTTTACGCCAAATTAAAAAGCATAAATAAAGAAAAGTGTACGTATTATCCCGGCAGTCCGCCAAGACGAGCGATTTTTTGCCGCGATAAATGCCGGGCACATGAAATTATTATTGGTTTTGAATACGATTGGCGACAGTTTGGCAACTCATTTGACGAAAAAACAGTTTGGCGAGAATGACCGCCGGGATAATAGGTAAGTTCCAAGAAAAGTCCAGATGTGTTTCTTAAAGTTCGTAAATTTCCAAATCCTACCAATAATATAAATGTGTACGTTTATGTGTTTGGATGTTTTTGACTGAATCACACAAAAATGGTTGGAAAAATTTGTAATGAAGATAGCTTATGCCCTGGATTAATATACAGGCAACCTTTCAAGCATATAGCATAAATAATTCTTTTACAAAGACACTCAAAATAATGTTAATGCATTGTGCTCTATGGAAATTTTGTAGCAACTAAACCGATTTTAAAACTTTCTTCACTGATTGAAAGTCCTAGGCCTATAGGGTCCTAGGCGTATATGGAGAATTCCTCTGTGTGCAATTTTCTAAGGGATCCTAGCCCGTATTTTCGCGAGGTTTTTGAAAAAAACACGGAAAACTACGAGCGGCTAGGTCGACAGGCGCGACCGGTGTTTGAACCTGGCACCTCCCGCCTTCCAGGTTTGAGAGCAGACCCTCTTAGACACTGGGGGGACCCTGAGTGTTATAGGCTACCTTTTATGCATATATAACAAATAGTTCTTTTACAGGGATACTCATAAGAATTACATTACGCTCTATGTGTATCTCTGTAAGTACTGAACCGATTCCAAAACTTTTTTCACTGATAGTAAGCTACACTATTCTTGAGTATTATAGGCTAAAATTCATGCATGTAGCGCAAATAGTTCCTTTACAGGAACACTCAAAATAATTCTAATACATTACGCTCTATGGGCATCACTGTAACTACAGAACCGATTCTAAAACTTTTTCGCTAATAGAAAGCTGCACTATTCCTGATTAACATAGGCTAAAATTCATGCATATAGCATAAATATTTCTTTTACAAGAACACTCAAAACAGTTCGCAAATACTGTCGTAACTGTCTCTATTGGCCAAATGCCTGAAAAAAATCTAAATTTAGTAATTCTGCATACTCTCTTATTTTAAGTGAAGTATAATATACTTCATTTAAAATAAGTAAAAAGCAAATAATATTTAAATGCAGTTTCTTTAGTCGCAAACATATTTGTTATTCACACATGCTTCGTTTCTCTCGGGACCTAATTCTAAAGCCGACGCGGACGAAGTCGCGGGTAGCCGCTAGTCTTATATACAAAATCTCAGCAATCTACGACTAATAGTTTTTGATATATGCAAATTAAATATATACATACATATATACACCAAAAGTTGCCAAGTTTGGTGACTTTTAATGCAGTTTTTGAGGGAGGTGGCTGAACGTCACCGGACCATTATCCAACCATATGGTAAGATGTTATTCTGCTTGAAATGAATGAATGTTTCTAAAACTGCCATTGGCTGTAATTTGTTGGAATTTTTCTGAGTGCTCCTGTAGAACTGTAAATGATAAAGATACCATTTTTGATGGCAAGATTCATTTTGTAATCCTTAACAACATATATCACTTTTGATTCATTTGAAATAACTTAATATCTCTAAATTACACTTTAAGGAATTTCTGCCCATAAAGCATAATGTATGGATGTAGATGTTACAACAATCCTAAATATAAAATTTCAACATTGTACGACTCATAGTTTTTAAGATATGTGAGTTACCTACATACACATGTACGTACAGGCGCCAGGAAACACTGATCAAAATGGTCTAGCTGACAGTCAGAATGCTTGTACATGAATTTATATGAACATACATACATGTGTACAATGAGATGTCAAGCAAAAACTCAGTAAATTTAGAGGTAGTCAAAATCTGGATACCGATTTCTTTTTGCGATCACATTATTTCTTTGTCCGTCATACAAGGAAGTAAAAATATTAGTGTTTATAAATTGTATAGACACACACACACACGTACAGTGCCCCTAGAAAGTGATAACATGCTTTAATTCTTTATCTATTAAAGATAATTAGGCAGTGTGAATTGAATAAATGTTTAAAATAAGGCTAAAAAAAAGACTATGTTAAGAGAAAATTCCTCTTGTTAATTTTCACAGAGTTACACTTTTTAAAATTTCTTAGAACTAATTTACAGAAAAAGTACTAGAAAATAAAATGTACCCCATGCACAAATGAGGTGATGTACAAAATTTCAGCCCTTCATCATATAACGTCTTAAGGGATATCTATAAACAAAGGTAACTAGGGTCTATACTTGAATTTGAATGTAAAATATTCTTTCATAATATCTGTATGACCCTTAAAATGTGATTGTGATTTTTTTCCTTTCAAGAGCTACTGAAAATTGGTTTAAGTCAGTACTCATTATCTTCATACCTTTGACACTTTTCAGGACATAATTCTCAAATTTTGTCCATCACCTCATCAGAATATGGAGTACATTTTACTGATTGGGGATATTTTTGTATGCGGGTTATATACAAAAAGTGTAACTTTTTGGAAATTAATGAAAGAAATTTTTCAATGAGAAAATATTTAATTGCTCTAGGGCTAGCGGCAATTTCTAGCAAAAAAAGGTGACGGAGCCTTAATATTCTTATGTTAATACTCAGTAGCGAACTGCAAACCCCTGCAATATGGGGTTGGTAGCATATTTAACTAAAATAACGATAATTTAAAGATTTTCCCATATAATAATTATTTCACAGAACAGTGATATAAAATTAAATAGTCGGAAATTAGCAGGAAGAAATATAAACGTTATACAGAAAACACCCAAATTCTGGTGGTTTCAGGACTCAAATCTGGTCGAGGTGAAGCGAATATGATTTGTCTTGTCTGCTAAAATCAGTTTATGCTTGAAAAGGGGAAAATTTATGAATTAATGTACTAGTGTTGGGCTTCGGAGCAAAGTATTCATGAGCTTTGCTGGGTTTTGCCAAATAAGTAAAAATTCACCCAGAAAAAAGAAATACAGGGTCAGAGTTCCAGCTTTTGATTTCTGTTCTGATTCTAACTTGAAACAAAATTAAAAAATGTAATTATAGAATTGTTTAGTACAGTTTTATGAGCTAACATTGCGAAACAGAAATGTTTTCCATCTTATAATAAAAAGGCAGAAGCTTTATGTAACATAATGGAATTATAAATT
The DNA here is from genome assembly GCA_038373885.1 of Cheiracanthium punctorium. NCBI lineage: Eukaryota > Metazoa > Arthropoda > Arachnida > Araneae > Cheiracanthiidae > Cheiracanthium > Cheiracanthium punctorium. The sequence continues at coordinate 49,863 of JAWZYV010013820.1, forward strand.
TACATTTTGCACTCATGTTTACTGTCAATTTAAATAATTATGCAACTAAGTAAAGATTACATTAATTGGTCTACGTCTTTAATTTAGTTGATTTATTGGATTATTTTTTTAATTCATATTCATACGTATTAGATTAATTACATGTACAAATATGTTATGCGATGCATATGTTACACTTTTTTTATTAATGGGATAACTGGTCTTATTTTACAGGCATTTACATATTTAAAAGAACACTATGATAAATAATAACAAGCAGTACATTTTATTGTTTATAAAAGAAAAAAAATCTGAATATATTGTAATAGGAATTTAAATAAACACTTCTTCAATATAAATATTGATGGAATTTGATGTTTTCTAGGGCATACAGAATATCCGATGAATTATAATTCAAAAATAAAACTTTATTCTTGCATAAATCTCACAACGTAAGAAAATTTCGCATGCACATGCGCATGCACAACAGTGATATTTGTAAACAAACAGTAATCCGAATAACCTGCCGAATCTTAAAACAAACGTTGTGTTCATTCCCGTACATAATGTTGTCTTTCCGAACGCAGTACCAGCGGAAAAAGTCGCTTGAAATATCATTAAAATATTATATGTTAAGCTTTTTAAAATATTAAACGCCACCTGGGACACAAAAGTCGAAGGTCTGATTAACAAATTCCATCCATTACAATCATCCAAAAAATTAAATTTAATACTTTTTATGAATATTGAAAATCTGGTTTTTCCCATTGAAATACATTACGAGAACCCCAAGCTGTCACGCAAGATGGCGACCGATCGCAGAGAAGAGCGGCCCGTCGAAATGCTCTATTCCGTAACTCAAGGACGTTTATTATTATTATTATTATTATTATTTTACTTCCTTGCAGAAACGCCGACTTTACAAAATTTCTGTGGGTGCCTAAAAGGGGGGGGGATTGATCAGGACTAGGGATTTATGCTAGACGGGACGAAACAGGCATTTGTAGTTTCTATGAGCGACGAGACAGGCCCATGTTTATGCCACATTAATTAAACGCCACCTGGGACACAAAAGTCGAAGATCTGATTAACAAATTCCATCCATTACAATCATCCAAAAAATTAAATTTAATACTTTTTTTGAATGTTGAAAATCGGGTTTTTCCCATTGAAATACATTACGAGAACCCCAAGCTGTCACGCAAGACGGCGACCGATCGCAGAGAGGAGCGGCCCATCGAAATGCTCTATTCCGTAACTTAAGGATGTTTATTATTATTTTTTTTTACTTCCTTGCAGAAGCGCCGACTTTACAAAATTCCTGTGGGTGCCTAAAAGGGGGGGTGGGATTGATCAGGACTAGGGATTTATGCTAGACGGGACGAAACAGACATTAGTAGTTTCTATGAGCGACGAGACAGGCCCATGTTTCATTATGATATTAGGAATTTTGGGAGACGAGAGAGACCGATTTTTCGTCTCACGTGCATCCCCAATCAGGATCACACTCAAGTCCCCCTCCCCCTTTCATATGTCTGCAACAGCAGGGCCCGACTAAGACATTCGGAGGCTCTAGGCCTACCAGTTTTTTGGGGGCCCCTATACAATCATACCTATTGAGCCATACCACTTATAGTCATAAGGTACAAGTATTCCTTCGCTGTGTTGTACATAAGGAGGGGAGGGGGTTTAGCTTCAAACTCTCTTTTGCCCCAAAATTTTTAACTTAAAGTTCTCAAATTTTTATGTAGAAGCTATGTTTCAAAATTAAATGACTTCGCGTCCATAAATACTCCACGGTGGAAGACTTCTGATTTTAAGATGACGTTTGTTTCATCCCTGAATACAATGCAAACAAACCCTTTTGCTCAGTGGCATGTGTTGTCAAGGCGCATTTCTTTATCTATTTTCAGTAGTATTAAAGATTTAGCATAACACAATTTTTTAAGAATAGAGCCTAAACTATTTTAATCATTCTGGGGCCCAAGGCCGCGGAATAGTTGGCCTGTGCGGTAATCAGGTCCTGTGCAACCGTGACGTTGAAACAGAGAAGGCGGAAGGGGTGGTCCGTCCCAGTCGGCAAGCTGAAAACGATAGAGGTGGCAGAAGCAAACCCATTTTTTTCCTATATTATATATTTGCTTGAAAACCTGCCCCACGTGAGTACCGGATCCAAGGGAAGGGCGATGAGGAGGCTTCCCTTGAGCGCATTAAACCTAAAATTTAGTGGCTAGGAGGTTTAACAAAGGGACGAACCCAGAAAAAAATTTCGTTGTGGGTCCAAAAATTTCGGAGGGGGGTCCAAACGGTGAAAAAGGCAGAATTTTAGACAACAAACCAGGCGCGTAGCCAGGAAAATTTTTCGGGGGGGGATATGCGCCTGGAAAATTTTTCGGGGCGGGATATGAACTTATATGTGTATAAATAGACGGAATTTCATCACTAATCCAAATATTTCGGGGGGGGATATATCCCGATATCCCCCCCTGGCTACGCCCCTACAACAAACCTTCATCATTATTATTTTATTTACAAAAACTGAAATTTCGGAGGGGGTCCGGACCCCCTGGACCACCCCCCTGGGTACGTCCTTGGTTTAACCCACTTTTGAACGCATGTTTAAAATGTTCGTTCTCATCATTGGAAAGACGCAACGGCTAAGACGCAATCTCCACCGTTGCGTCTTAGCGACGATAACAGCAAACCAGTTAAAAATTAAGATTCTTTTAAAAGTAAAGAAGTGTTTCAGTTGAATTTCCCTTCTTTTAGAAAAATCTGCTTATGCTACAGCCACTTTAAATTTGCTTGTCTTATGCAGGTTCTCTTTCGAAATTCGAAGATTCCTGGGCACATACCTCTTTTGCCTAGGTAATAATCAGACCTGAAAGAAGTGTATTACACTAATTTCACTTTAACTTTTTCACATTTTTAAAGTTTGTCTTTTAGCGATAGAATTTTCATTTGTTTTACTAATCATTAAATTTCTAAGAAAAAGCAAAATAATTATATTACAACGTTTATTGAAAAAAACAAAATAAGTACTATGCAACAAAATTATCACAATCAGTCATATTTCTTGTCATGTAAATGGAAATTTCGTATAAAAAAGTGATATTGTTTTCAAATGCAACAATTCAGGATCAATTTATTCTTGTTTAATCTACATCATCCATCAGAGGTTCATCCATCATCTACATCAATCATCAGAGGTTTCAAAAAACGCTGTTCATAAATTGTTTCTAAGCTCATTCATTTTCCGGTTTCTCAACAGTTTTGTACCCCTCTAAACAGCCCCAGCTAAGCTTTGCCTAATTCCTATTTCTTTCCCGCTTTTTACTTCCTTGTACGTAGTATAAGGAAGTAATGTGATCCCGAAAAATTTTGGGGGCCAAATTTCGACAAAAAAACCGATTTTGACTACCTCTAAATTTAATTTTAAGAATTTTTTCGATGCATCTCATCGTAGGGTAGCATGCACGATCATATTAACGCGTCTGCAACTCATTTTGACCAGCGGCGAGTCTATTGTGGTCAGTTTTTCCATGCCGTCTGTACGTACGTACGTATGTTCGTACGTACGTACGTACGTACGTACGTACGTACGTATGTATGTAACTCGCATATCTCAAAAATTATTGGTCGTAGAATGTTGAGATTTGATATTTAGGATTGTTCTATGATCTAGTTGTGCACCTCCCCTTTTGGTCGCAATCGAATGTATAGTTTATGTACAGGACCGCCCAAAAGATTCGAAATACATTACGCTCAATGGGCCGAAATTCATTAAACTCGCATATCTCAAAAACTATTAGGCGTAGAATGTTGAAACTTTATATTTAGGATTGTTGTAACATCTAGTTGTGCACCTCCCCTTTCGGTTCCATTCGACTCGACAGTTTATCTACAGAACCGCCAAAAATTTCGAAATACATTACGCTCTATGGGCCGACATTCATCAAAGCGTTTTTTAGAGGTTTTGGGCTATTTCAAACGACTCAGGAGTGATATATGCTGTAAAGAGTAAGAAAATGAATTTCTCCATTAAAAAAAGTGTCTTTATCATTTACAGTTCTGCTACAGGAACACTCAAAAGATTTCCAATACATTACGGTCAATGGAAATTTTAGGAGCATTCATCCATTTCAAGCACAATACCGTCCTACCACAAAAGTTAGGTAATGGTCCGACCACGGTCACGCGCCTCCCTCAAGAACTATGCCAAAAGTCGCCAAGCTTGGCGACTTTTGGTGTACGTGTGTGCATATTTAACTCTCAAATCTCAAAAATTATTATGAAATTTCATATGTAAGATTGTTGTAACATCTAGTTGTGCATCTCGATTTTTGGTTCCAATCTACTGGAGTTTCTTTACAGGACCACCAAAAAGAATTTCAGTACTTTAATGTCTATGGAAATCTTCAATATAATACAATTGTAGTCAATCATTGTTTGGTACATGCCCAAAATCTCGCCGTCTGTCCTCGACCTTGGCGAGTTTTGCCGAAATGTCGCCAAATTTGGCGATAGTCAGTCATTTGGTCCATGCCCAAAGTATCGCCATTTGTCATCGTTCTTGGCGAGTTTTGGCGAAATATCGCCCAAAGTATCGCCATTTGTCATCGTTCTTGGCGAGTTTTGGCGAAATGTCGCCAAATTTGGCAATAATCTGTGTTGGTCCATGCTTAAAATCTCGCCAAATGTCGTCGATATTGACGAGTTTCGCCGAAATATCGCCAAATTTGGCGCCAAAAATTATTTCCTATTTTGTATAACTCTAAAACTTTAACCCGTAGATTTTTGAACTTTTGTATTTAGAACTATTGATAATATCTAACTGTTTTCAATATCTTTTTTGACAGCAATCGACTGAGAATTTATTTACAGGGTGAGCCAAATGACTTTAAATACATTGAGGTGTATGGATGCATTCAATTCATTGAAAGTCTGTGGTCAATGAATACTTTGGCTATCCCCAAAATCTGGCTGACTATCTCAAGTTTGTCGGCTTTTGGTGAAATATTGCCAAATAAAGTGTCAGAAGGAAATCTTTCAAATTGAACTCAGCTTGGCGATATCGAAATATTTGGCTAGAAATCGCTATACCTTACTATTATTGATATTTTATCTCTTTCAAACAAATAAGTTTAGAGGAAGTGCGTAAAAAACATTTTTGAATTAATAGACGTGCAAGGAAGTCATGTGTTGGACACATCAGATTTTTTAATATGTTTTAAAAATTACAGAAATTATATCTTTAAAATGAAACTAGATGAATAAATACAAGCAATGATTCCTATGTTGATGTAGGTAAGACCATGTAAAAAAAGAATGGTAAAACCTTAAAAGTATTTAAATGCGAACAGAAATAAAACAACTAAGCAAAAAAACATTGTTTATCTTAAGAATTAATAATTATTTAAAAAAAATTAATTGTTGATCATATTTGCGTTCACGATTTCGTGCTAATAAAGCAAGCTAAAATAAGAACTAAATATTTCAAGAGAAATTTTATGGGTTATTTAACATCTATATATAGATGGTATGCACGTGACGTCACAACAGTAGCAGACATGCTACTTCAGTTCAAATTGAGTGGACAATACGGAAACTTGCTCACCAACTCAGGTGTAGCAGACGACAAAATGACGTTTAGTCACCTGTTTGCATACCATCTATATAAAAATGAATGTTTATGGGTGTGTATGTGTGTGTATGACGTTGAAAAACTCCAAAACCGTTCAACTGCCACCATGAAATTTGGTACACCTAAGTCTTTTGTCACGGAGAAGGTTTTTATGCTATCCATTTTCCTCTAGCTAGCCGCTAGGTGGTGCTGCAGAACGTCGAATTCCATTCAACCGCTTGCTATGAAAATACCTTTTGACCTATCTCGACAAAAATTGGTACGTATGGATATTTGAACACTGAGAATATTTTTACACAATCCATTTTGCTATAACTTGCCGCTAGGTGGCGCTGCAGAGCGTTGAATTCTATTCCGTTGGACCGCTTGCTATAAAAATACCGTTCAACTGAGCATTTTGCCGTTTTTGATGAAAATTGGTACACATGGATATTTGAACACGGAGAATGATTTTACACTATCCATTTTCCTCTAACTCACCGATAGGTGGCGCAGAAGAACCTCGAACGCCGACTTCTATTCAACCGCTTGCTATGAAAATGCCGTTTACCTTACTTTGATGAAAATTGGTAAGTTTAGATATTTGAACACGAAGAATATTTTTACGCCATACATTTTGCTATAACTTGCCGCTAGATGGCGCTGCAGAGTGTCGAATTCTACTCCGTTCGACCGCTTGCTATGAAAATACCGTTCAACTGATTTTGATGAAAATTGGTACACAGATATTTGAAGACGTAGAATATTTTTACATTATCCATTTTGCTGTAACTTGCCGCTAGATGGTGCTGCAGAACGTCGAATTCTATTTCGTTTAAGCGCTTGCTGTGAAAATAACGGTCAACCGATTTTGATGACAATTGGTACACATGGATATATGAACATGGGGAATACTTTTACGCTATCCGTTTGGCTATAACTTGCCACAAGATGGCGCTGCAGCACATCAACTTCGATAGCGTTCGACCAAATAGGGATGGACGCGAGACGCGCGAGACGAGAAATAGGGCTGTCTCGTCTCGTCTCGCAGTGGTAAACCTTTGTCTCGTCTCGCAAATACTTTGTCTCGTCTCGCGTCTCGCACAGAAATTGCCTGTCTCGTCTCGCGCGAGACGTCTCGCGAGTCTCGCAAAATTAAGGACTGCGAATTTTTACCATATTTTTAGTAACATTAATACTAGTTATTGAAAATTAATATTAACAATAGCAATTAGTTGCATATTGCCATATTAGTACATATATTAGTTACCATATTAACTCTAGTTATTTGAAATTATAAAAATTCGGATTTAATCCGTATATATAATGTGACATGACACCGAAAATTTATTTATTTGCGTAACTGCGTAAATGTAATATTTGTGGTTGATGGGAGTTTCATTTGCTTTTGAAAATATATAAAGCTTTGAATTTTGTCAGATATGTTGCAGAACTCAGGGACACATGTTGGGCAAATAAAATTTTGATCTAATTAAACGGCCCCAATGTACGGAACAGTGAATAATTATAGTGAGCGGAATAGTGAATAATTAAAGTGAAGCTTACTTATCCCCCCTCTCGTTTTAGTGTATGAGATATGGGTTTCATATTTAATCGGGGGAACCCGGGTTTAACCTGTTCATTTACACCAGGTACGGGCAACCTTTGGAAGGTTGCGAGCCAAAATTTAGGATGTTAGGGACGTCACGGACCGTATAAGTGGGATTTATATGGGATTTTGATTTGGTTTATATTGATTGTCTATGGCGGTGCTGCCCAACCTTTTTATCGCCGCGACCTGGTCAGCGTTTGATAATAATTTTACCGCAGACTGGCCAGGGGAGGGGGTACGCTGATTGTTTTAATTTAATTGTGCTTAAACATACCTTCAAAATATATACAGTTTCACAAAAAATGAATGTAAAATGATTTAAGATTTTATCTCACTAGGACGCTAAATGAATGAGAACACTGAGCTTATTTCTTTGCAACGAGTCGGTTAGATCTGGAGGTAAGAAGCAATGACACCCAAAGTGTGTTGCTTATGTACAATTCATTTCTTTATTCTGTTATTTTGGTTCTTGTCAGGGCAGAAAATCCCGCTTCACGCAGTTAGGTTGTTGGAAATGGCAATAGGGATTTAAAAGACTGGCCATTTTAATTCATAGTCTTGAAATGTTTAATAAGCAGTAAAATAATGTAAAATAGTCATGAGATTTTTTTCTGTTACAAAATCTGCTCTGTATAAATTAGCACAAACCCAAGAAACTCGAGACCTCGAGAGAAATGCACGACAGAAAATAAAATGGAAATAATGTAATTTTTCTTGAGCAACCCGGTACCATTTGATCCGCGGACAGGGGGTTGGGGACCACTGGTCTATGGAAATTTGAAATCTTCCACTTGCCGGATAAAATACCCTGGAGGGCCACATCCGGGCCGCGGGCCAGGGTTTGCCGATATGTGATTTACACTATCAAAAAGAAGAGACAACAGAAAGGACTTGTGAGCGTTGGATTTGCGCAATCACTCCAGTAGATCATTCATTTGCGTTCGCATAGCTTGGCTTATGGCGAAAGACAGTGCCGTAAAAATAGGGAGGCATGGCAGGGCGAATTCCCGGGGCCCCCAGATGTAGGGGCCTCAAAATCCATACAACTATTTTCTCAACCTCTTGGATTTTTTTTCTTTTATAACGTTTTAGATTTGTACATTTACTATTCAAAACGGATCACCTAACACTGTTTAAGCAGAAAACAAAAAAGTTGCTTACTGTTTACAAAATAGCTAACAGCTCACCAACAGATCCGCTGTATTACGATACGTACAGCTGATAATGAAAAGTTAAATTTATATGCCAGTATTTCTAGAACCAAAGTTCTTTAACTAATGACCTTGTGTTCCCTTTATTTGTATTCTAGAAAAACATGATCTGGGCCTCAAAAAGCCACTCTGAAGCAAGCATCTCTTTTGGGGGGCCCTCTTATTTCTTAAAATTATCATATCACTTAGGTAATTTCAAGCAAATGGCAGTTTTTTCTTTTTGTTGTAATTATTACTTACAAATATTTTATATACTTACAAATAATGTGCAGATGCATAATCAGTAGTGTACACCGACTTTCTTTAAGAGAAGGGGGGAATGGAAGTAATCTTTTGGTTAAATAAAAGCCATAATCTATATGTTTAAAATTAAAACTGTACGGACTTTATGTTAAAAATGCCTGGACAAAGGGGGTGGGACTGAATCCTCACCCCCACACCATTTGTGTACGCCACTGAGCATAGTAAATATATGGAGCTGAACCACACTTTTCTAGAGTAAGCCAATGCTCGGAAATTTCTTTTTCCTTTTAATGAGGATCTAAATTAGGAATGGCATGGCATACAAAGGTCCAAATGCCAATTAACACGCTCTACTTTTTCTCGCATATCGTAAAACTCAAAATTAGCCAACTTAAATTGACAATTTGTCCTTTATTCCCCCCCCCCCCTCCAGAAACCAAAGACATTAGAATATACTAGAACGAGTATATTCTAATGTCTTTGCCAAGAACCAATGGTTTGAGTCCCTCTTGCAAAATATTTTAATATTTGTTGGTCGTCTTTTTCTTTTACTTGTGCAATAATCAGAGTTCACATTATTTTACATTCATTATACAAATGATTCGATAATTATTTGTATAAAAACCCAAATTAAAAATAAAAATAAATGTTATATTCCAGCTGGAATTCATGTAAAATCCATTAAATACTTCAGTATATGAAATTAAAAATACCTTGTTGTTACAAACCAAGTGCTCTATTAATGGCTGAAAACGCTTTTCTAAGGAATAATACTACTTACATCATGAACACATAAGAGCTATATTGATGATTTATTAATGTTTCTGTGTTGTTTTGTGTTAAGAAGGTAAAGCTACGAAAGAGCTATCTGCTTAGAAGGGGTGCAATGGGAGGAGGGACCTCTAACGCGTATTCACGTTACATCTGGAGAAAACCGCCCAAAACTTCGATAGCCGCACGTCAGGATAGAACCCTGCCTTCAGAACCTTCACAGAGACCTTCACAATTCAGTCATCTTACCATGTTGTATGTTGAGTGTTATTCCCCAATGTTGAGCGGAAAAAACGCCACTTTTAATAGTGGCATAGGGGTGTGCGGAAGAAACGCGAACGGAAAAAACGCGAACGGTAAAAACGCCCACGGAAAAAACGCCAACCGGAAAAAACGCGAACAGTAAAAACGCGAACGGAAAAAACGCCAAACGGAAAAAACGCGAACGGTAAAAACGCCAACATGATTCATTTAACATATGAACTATAGGCGTATCGTCGGTTGGGGGGGCACAGGGGGTCTCGTGTCTCCCTGTGCCCCCCCCCCCCCGAATAATTTCGTCAATTTTTTAAAAATAATCATGTTTGAAATTTTAAAGAAACTTTTCTTTTCTGCTCTAAAATTTCGATATGTGACCCCCTCAAATGTTTCCTGTGCACCCCCAAAATTTCAGTAGGTCTGGAGCAGTGATGAGCCTTCCTTAGGAAGCTATTGTTAATAGGTTTTCCTAAGAGTGCAATACATATGAACCATAGGCGTAGGGTCGAAGAGGGGGGCACAGGGGGGGCTTGTCCCCCGAACAATATCGTCAATTTCTTAAAAAATAAACATGTTTGAAATTTTAAAGAAACTTTTCTTTTCTGCTTTAAAATTCGATATGTGACCCCCTCAAATGTTTCCTGTGCACCCCCAAAATTTCAGTAGGTCTGGAGCAGCGATGAGCCTTCCTTAGGAAGCTATTGCTAATAGGTTTTCCTAAGAGTACAATACATTCGAACCATAGGCGTAGGGTCGAAGAGGGGGGGGCACAGGGGGGGGCTGTATCCCCCTTTCCTCCCACTTCGTCTAAAAATTTTTAAACGGACGTTTGTTTTAAAATTTAAAAGAAATTTCCTTTTCTGCTCTTAAATTCGACATGTGACCCCCTCAAATCTTCATGTGACCCTCCAAATTTTCAGTTGGTCTGGGAGCGGTGATAATGCTTGTCTAAAAAAGCTATTGTTATCAAGTTTTCTAAGCATATTGTATATATGAACTATCGCAATCGGCAGAGGGGGTTACAGGGGGGGGTGTCCCCTCTGTCCCCAAATCTTTTTATTTTAAACATTTGTTTGAAGGGTCGTTTTAACCATTCCACTTAAAAATGCAAAAAGAAACTCCAGTCTGTGACTTGAGAGAATATTTGTTTTTCTTAAAAAAAAAAAAAAAAAAAAAAGATTTTCACTGTCAGACTAGCTTAATTTGAACAAGGTTATTTTTTAAGCGATTCGTTTAAACAATTTTTCTCATTCCCAATAGGTTGTGGTTTTAAATTCTTTCTAAATACTAGGTTTTCTTTAAAATATTTATTTATTTATTTTTATTTTTAATGCAATGCAAAGTATTTTATGCAAAAATGTTTTATTCGTTGAGCGAAAGTGAATAGTATTTTCCCTTTTCTTAATAATACTCTCACAGTTTTACATCAAGTTATATTAATTGTAATAACAGATTTATTGCATCTTTTTTTTTTTCTTGCTGTATTTTATTCATATATGAATAGTTCAATATTTGATAAGTTTTGCGTATCATCACTTCATGATCTATCATAGATCAGTCTTGCGTATTTCAGCAAGTTTTTTTTCAGTTTATCTTAAAAGTTTAATAAGCTGTAAGTTTTATAAAGAAGAGAGCTTTATAAGATATAAATTTATGTAATAAAATTTTTTAAAAAATGTAATCAAGTAGCTTTCACATTGTAGAATAAATAATTTTTACTAATTTCATCACAATTAGTAAAAGACTAATGTATAGGTATAGGGTTCTGGCTTACCGCGCGGACACTTTCTCCATCTGTAATGTGAATTCGGGTTAGGACCCCTCAAAAAGTCTTCCACCCGAGGCATGTCTAAATTAAGCAGTCAATCCTTGTGTAGAAGGGGCCGTGGTAGCCCAGTGGTTAAGGCGTTGGATTCGTAACCGCAAGGTTGTGGGTTCGATACCGGCGTACCACTAAAGACCACCGTGTACATGCGGCGTACGTGCACGTTAAATCCGTGGTTCCGAAAGTCCTCTCGGCGGTCGCTAGCAGTTTCCGAGGGGTGTCAATATTCAGAAGTCCCCCACCTTCTGATGAGGTTCCAAATTCTAGCGGGAAATTACGGGAAGGACGTATATGCAGCTCTAAGCGACACATTCAGTGACGCGAGCTGACCTCTCCTGGCAAACAATCCTTGTGTAGATCTGCCACAAAACATAAATAACTTTCATGATAATTTACAGTGAAAGTAAAAAGTTTAATATATTTGATATTAAATAAAAATCATAATCACTTCCAAACACTGTTATCGAGGTTGTCCTAAAAACCCTGACCTATAGAGTTTCCTTCTTTAAATGTTGATCATAGACATATAGAATAAATTACATAGTTATTTTATGGTATCAAATAAAATTTTCTGAATATTAAATGTAAATAAATAGAAACATGTATTTTTTATACAGCCCTCTTTCTTCTAAGAAGGCTTACAGATATGTTTAATCAAAGTTGGTGAGGGGGCAATAAGCTTTTGCTATATCAATAATAGCAAATATATAATTATTAAAACTATTCTAACAAAACAAATTAACCATTAATTTTAATCAGTGTTATAAATAGCCAATATTTTATATTTTAAGAAATAAGTTTTAAATCATTTTTAAAAAGTTTCCTGTAAAAAGGGGTTTTTAGCATTTAGAAATGAAAATTTGTTTGAAAAGTTACAATTACACAAACATTTAATTTGAAGAGTTTATTTTAAGTTGTTTTTATTAGTTGTTGACTTATTAATACCATGACTTAATTAAAAAAAGCATTTTTAAAATAAGAGTATTCATGCTTAAAATGAATATTTTAAAAAACAAAAATATGTATACATAAATATATACTGATAAATCATTCATTATTCTAATAATTTAAAACCGAAAAGCTAACAAGATGAATCAGAATGAATTATGATGAATCAAAATAAAATCTTGCACTTATAAAAAGAAAGCCAGTAGAAATATAAGCCATGGTTGGTAAGGAATAAACTGAAGGTCAGAATTTATTACAGAGAACGTGCATGTTAAAACGGTGTGATAGGATATTCTTTTTTAGGGTGAACATGGTAGGTGAGAGATGGAACTTAAAATTTTCGCAACTGCTACAATTTGTTGCGGAATGACTAGTTCTGGTCCTTGTCCTAAGAATACAAACAAATTGAACATTCAGTTTGTTAAATTAGTAATTAATTAATTAAACTTGGTAAATTAATAATTCATTAATTCAACTATTTCTCTATTTTATTATGTTCAGGAAAATTTTTAAATCTCGTGCATTTTTAAAGTCTCCCCTTTTAAAGGTGAGAAGGTGTAAAGGCAAACACTCCCCCCCCCCCATTCTTTAAAAAAAATTGTGATCAATTTCAGTTAATTAATGGCACATGGCTCTAATCTACTAAATATTTTGATTTTAATTTGTATATGTTTTAATGTCATTTATGTGGATAATAATTAGTTCCGCTGTGGCAACACCACTGAACGAACTATAACTTCAACTCCCGCCAGTTGTTCCCCCGCCAAAGAACACTCTAGACGGAGAACGAGACTGGGCAGACGTTCGATGTTAAAAGAGCAGAATAGCTCTCTTGGTGTTATTTTTATTTTTATTTTTATTTCTACCTCTCAATGTTTTTATATGTTAGTGTCGTCGTTGTATCAAAGTTTCGTCTCATTAAATGTTTAAAAGGATTAACGTCTATTTAATTTGGAGCGCTAACTCCATCCTACATGGGGGCTCGCCGTTCAATCCGTATAAATTTTAATTATTAATAATAAACATTTATTTTATATATGTCATCATCCCCTAGATACAGTACCGGAACTAAAAAAGTTAATACTTTTCTTGTAATATTTATTGTTCTTGTGATTTATATGTCAGCGAAATTAAAAGCGATGTGCTACAGAGGATAATATTTTCATGGAATGCCGAAACAAGAACAGAAACACTAACTGTAAGTACATTCTAATCATATTCCAATTATTTGATGCATACGTTGATGCTTGTTCAAGAAAATGTCGATGATTAATGAAATGCTCACCTCATTCAAGATATAAGAAAACTGAGGAAATATTTCAACGTTATTTTGATGCAAGAATTTTTTAATTGATGCGAAATTCTTTTTTTTATGCGACTTTCACGTTGACTTTATTACTTCTGTTTTCTTGGCTTTCTACTTTGATGAATTTATTTGATGATTTCGAGGAATAATTGATGATTGATGAATATTTTGATGCGTAATTTGAAAGATTAGTAATTAGACGTTTGGTTGAATTATATACCTTCGTTTTCTTGAACAGCAACATTTGAAGAACACGTATTTCGTATATATTTTGATTTGTTGTGAATTGAATACAGCTTTGAAACATATTATATTGTTATTCTGATGCATATTTTTGAGAACAGTCTTTATATTCTTTTAATGAGATTTAAATGTCTTAATGTGAAGAAAATGTTTGATACTGAAATTCTATTTTAAATTCCGAAGTGTTTGAGTTTTGATCTTGGTTTTGCATATCTGTGTACAGTCACTATTTGAATATATGTAATCATGTCTACTCTCAGCGATTACCCCAATATCGCAAAATCGTTAAAAATTGGTAGTACGAGTCAAATAAAGGTTTTACATAGCTTAATTTTTGGAACAGACGGCAATAGACAAAATCGCGCGAGATTACGCAAATTTACAGGTTTCCCACAGCCATTCGAGTTAGAAGAAACGAAACAAAAAGTACTTAAAGAGTTTTCACTTAAAGACCTAATTTCTATTTGCAATTTACTTCATTTAGAATTCTTAACTGACCCAGATAAGTGTGCTAACACCATTCTTAAGAGTCTTAATGATTTGTCGTTATTAAAAGCAGATTCTTCCGATCTTTCGGAAAGCGAAGTCAATGATTCACATGCGGTTGACAGTTCATCTCAAACAAATAACGTCGTGGGTGAAAATAGTACTACCTCCCCACCCACCCCTGACGCAAAAGAATTTTCGGATAAGCAACAGACACAGATTCCTTTTAGTGAATCAGCTCAGAATTTATTGCCTTCAGTCGAAACTACGAGTTCCTCTTTCCAATTATTTAGTCTCAAAGACGTTGTTGATTTAATAAAACCTTTTTCGTCTCGCGATAATTATAGCATTGAGAATTTCATATCCGACGTTGAAGAAATTTTGTATTTGTACCAAATAAACAATCCAATTCACCAAATTACTTTTGTTAAAATGTTTGACTGGTCCCGCTCAAACTTTAATTAGGTCTATTCGTGGAATCACAAATTGGGAACAATTGAAGCACCATTTGCTAGAGGAATTTTCTGACAAAATTAACAGCATTCAGTTACTTCAATTAATGGAATCTCGACGTATGAAACCGTTTGAAACCCTACAAGAATATTTCTTAGCTATGAGAGATTTGGCACACAGAGGATCTCTTGATGATCCCTCCCTGATTGAATATGTTATAAATGGAATTCCAGATTCATCACACAATAAAATTTTCCTTTACGGTTGTAAATCCATCCCAGAATTGAAGGAAAAATTAAAGATTTATGAAAAAATCTTTAACAGTTCTCAACATTTCAGACAAAATAATCGGAAAAAATTCGATGATACCAACCTTACTGTGAAACTCTACAATAAACGTAACCCAAATACACAACCAGTATGTTATTCTTGTGGCTTGAAGGGTCATAAAAGCAACCAATGTTTGAATAAGTCACATGGTAAACAATGCTATGGATGTAAAAATTTTGGTCATGTTCATGCTAATTGTCCCAAAAGTTCTCGAAATTCGAAACCAAAACCTGAATCTCAAAAACCTACTCCTGATAAAACTGTAAATGTGCTATCTCCGCAAACTTCATCGAAAAATCCCATGCATGTTGACATTCAACTTGCAGGAATTCAATTGACAGCACTCTGTGACACTGGGTCACAAGCAACCCTTATTAATGAGAAAACACATCGAAGAATCGGTTCGCCACCATTGCATTCCAACACCATTCCCTTTTCAGGAATTGGCCGAAACGAAGTTCATAGCCTCGGGTTTTTCCAGGATTCCATCGAAATTCAAAAGATTAATTTACCTGCTAAAATACATGTTCTAAAAGATGACTTGATTCCTTTTGATGTGATTATCGGAAGCGACTTTTTGCAGCAAACCCAATTTACATTTGATAAAGACTGTATTCATTTATGCGGTACCCTTGATGATAATATTTTCGTTAATATTGCTAATATTTCTAATGACCAAACTTTTCCATTTGATCTTTCACACATTTTGAATTCTGAAATTCGTGAGGAAGTTCAAAATATCGTTACTTCCTACAAACCCCATAAAGTTAAAGACACTGAAATTCAGATGACTATTTTATTACAAGATGAAATACCCGTAGCACAACGCTCTCGAAGACTCCCTTTTGCTGAACAGAAAATTGTGGAAAAACAAATTCAAGATTGGTTAAATGATGGAATTATTAAACAAAGTTGCTCTGATTATGCCGCCCCGATTGTTCTATGTAAGAAAAAAACTGGAGATTACAGACTTTGTGTTGATTACCGCAGGCTTAATAGAAAAATGATAAAAGATAAATTTCCCTTACCACTCATAGAAGAAGCCTTAGATAAACTTGGAACATCTCGGATTTTCACTACACTTGACCTTAAAAATGGTTTCTTTCATGTACCTATGGACCCTAACAGCACTAAATATACTTCTTTCGTAACTCATGAAGGCCAGTACGAATTTTTACGAGTTACATTTGGATTATCCAACAGCCCTAGTGTTTTTCAACGATATGTTTATACAGTTTTTAGAGATCTCATTCGCGATAACATTCTTATTGTTTACATGGACGATCTTCTCATGCCATCTAATGACGAGGTCGAAGGCCTACAAAAATTGCGCCTAGTTCTCCAAACAGCTACAGATTATGGCCTCGAATTGAACTTAAAAAAGTGCCAATTTTTACAACGAAAGATAGAATTCCTTGGTTATATTATCGAAAACGGAGTAGTTAAACCGTCACTTACCAAGACACAGGCAGTTCAAAAATTCCCACAACCTCAAAACCCTAAACAAGTTCAAAGTTTTCTTGGACTAACAAGTTACTTTAGAAAGTTTATTCCAAATTATGCGCTGATTGCTAGACCATTAAGAGACCTCCTTCGGGATAATGTAGAATTTAATTTTGGCCCTGAACAAATAGCAGCTTTTCAACACCTGAAAAACATTCTTTCACAAAACCCAGTTCTTCATGTTTTTCAACAAGGATACCCATTAGAACTCCACACTGATGCAAGCTCCTTAGGTTTTGGCGCTGTGCTCTTACAAAAATCAGATGATGGACAGTTTCATCCTATTCATTATTTTAGCCGTAAAACTACAGTTCAACAAGAAAAATATCACAGTTACGAACTGGAAGTTCTTGCCGTCGTTGAGGCGCTAAAGAAATTTCGCACCTACTTGCTAGGTACAAAATTTAAAATTATCACAGATTGCGATGCTTTCCAAAAAACGATGCACAAAAAAGATCTACCAGCTAAAATTGCTCGATGGGCATTGATGTTAGAGGACTTTGATTATGAAGTTTGTCATCGATCCGGTAGACAGATGAAACATGTTGACGCTTTAAGTCGTAACCCCATTCTTGTTATTACCACAAATGATATCAATCAAAAGGTGAAAAATGCTCAAGATCAAGATGAATTTATAACTCAAATTAAATATATGCTCGAATCTACATCTTCCGATGAATATTTGGTTAAAAACGGCATTCTTTATAAACTTCATAAGGATACCGAACTTTTAGTAGTCCCACAAATGATGCAGAAAGAAATCGTGCTAAACGCCCATTCACAAGGTCATTTTGTCTCACAAAAAACCGAATCAATTGTTTCTCGTGAATTTTACATCCCTCAACTTAAGAAATTGGTTCAAGAAATTATTTCAAATTGTATTCCTTGCATTCTCTCCTCGCGAAAATCTGGAAAACAAGAAGGATTGCTTCACCCAATTCCAAAAGGTGATGCACCTCTTGAATGTTACCATTGCGACTTTTTAGGACCTTTACCATCGACAAAAAAATGTTATAAATATATTTTTACAGTAATTGATGCCTTTTCGAAATTTATATGGATCTACCCCGTGAAGTCAACCTCTACGAAAGATGCCTTGGACAAACTATCCTTGCAACAAACTACATTTGGCAACCCTTCAAAAATCATCACAGACAAAGGTAGCGCATTCACATCTTCAGAATTTCAAAGCTACTGCCAGGAACAGTATATTGAACACATTTCAATTACGACAGGTGTACCACGTGGAAATGGTCAGGTTGAACGCATTCATGGCACAATTATCCCTGTTTTAACTAAGTTAGCTATAGATGAACCTGACAAATGGTTTAAATACGTCCCGCGATTGCAACGTATCTTAAATAGTACCACCACACGCAGTACAAAATTTACACCTTTCGAACTTTTAATTGGTGTTCAAATGAAACAACAGGAGGACCTACAGATTAAACAACTTCTTGACGAGGAACACCAGCAAAGAATTATTAATGACAAAGAAGCGTTACGTATCGAAGCTAAACGAAATATCCTCCGTTTACAGGAAGAAAATATACGACAGTATAACAAACGACGTAAACCAGCCTGTAAATACAAGATCGGTGACAAAGTGGCAATACAACGAACTCAGTTTGGAACTGGACTAAAGCTGCGACCCAAGTTCTTCGGACCCTATGAGATCACAAAAGTCCACCCCAACGATCGTTACGAAGTTCGGAAGTTAGGACATCATGAAGGTCCCACCATAACGTCAACTGCGGCAGATAAAATGAAACAATGGTGCAGCAACTGAACACCCAATCTTATTATGCTTTGTTTTTCAACTTTTTTTTCTCCCTTTTTCTGCTTGTTTTTCTTTTCTTTTCAGATTTTTTGCTTTCTCAACCCAGCCGCGGACGTCTGTAACCTCAGGACGGCCGTGTGGATAATAATTAGTTCTGCTGTGGCAACACCACTGAACGAACTATAACTTCAACTCCCGCCAGTTGTTCCCCCGCCAAAGAACACTCTAGACGGAGAACGAGACTGGGCAGACGTTCGATGTTAAAAGAGCAGAATAGCTCTCTTGGTGTTATTTTTATTTTTATTTTTATTTCTACCTCTCAATGTTTTTATATGTTAGTGTCGTCGTTGTATTAAAGTTTCGTCTCATTAAATGTTTAAAAGGATTAACGTCTATTTAATTTGGAGCGCTAACTCCATCCTACATTTATATAATTTATTACTGTTTAGATCACATAAAAGTAGGAAATAAAAATGATTTAAATACTCTAGCGGAGTAAAATCAAATGATTACGAGTTTAAATTTCATTCAAATTTTAATAAATCGCTTGAAATCAATTGAGTTTCTATTTAACGCTAAAAATACCCTTTTAAATAATTTTGAATATTTTGTTTTTAAAAAAATCTCAATACAATGATTGTATCTTTCTCAACAGAATAATTGATATAAAAATTAATTTTTTAAACTGTGATAAAATATATTTATTACCGCACACAGTGGCGCACTCAGGATTTTGGTTTAGGGGGGGGGGTTACAAATACTGCCAAACTAGGTTAGTTATAAGTGACCACGATTATAGCTATAACTCTATTATAACTTCAAAATATTCGTTACCACTTGCCCATAGAACACAAGCCCAATCTTTTCATAGTCTTTTTTTCAACCAATATCTAATCTTTCCAGTTCTAACTTTAAAAGTTGGTAATTTATGCACTAACTGTAAGTATTTATTTAAAAACCAACATTCCCCCACTTTTAATTAATCCCCCCCCCACAAAAATTTGAAGACAATTTTTTAAGGTAAAATATTATAATTCGTCAGTGACAATTTTCAAAGTTTTTCACATCTAACACTCCAGGTTTAAGGGCCCCCTCCGTGGGTGCGCCCATGATCGCGCAGCTTTTAAATGTTTTTCTGGATATAATATTCTTGAATGTAAAATCTGTGCAGTACGAACCTCAACCTAAAAAAAAAACCTGTTTGTTCATCTTGCCTTAGGCGTTTTCCGGAACGCTATCTCCCATAGTCCCCGATCCCCATTGTCCGGGGAATCTCCCCTATTTCTTTCTTGGAAGGGACACGGCTTTCATGACCTTGACAAGTAGCTTGACTAGCTAAGAGCAATTAATTCCTTTTTATTTAATGTTGTAAATTTCCCTGATTAATATGAAGATATATGCTCTCAAAATATAAAAAGTGGCTCCTTTACTTCAAAAACAAAAGAATTTTGAGGCAGTCCAATATTTGATTAAATACCATTATCGTATTTACTACAAAACAAAATAAGTTCATGTCAATATTTAAATAAAAATTATTATTTTGAGGGGGGGGGATATTCTTTTTTTTTCTGGTTCGCGTTTTTTCCGGTTCGCGTTTTTACCGTTCGCGTTTCTTCCGTTCGCGTTTTTACCGTTCGCGTTTTTCCCGTTTGGCGTTTTTTCCGTTCGCGTTTTTTCCGACATTCGACATAGGATGTAACATGGTCGTTATATGCTAGTCGATGAGGCAAGAGCGCAGCCAGAAAATTTTGTCGAGGGGGTTGTATAAGATACAATTTTGTATTGATAAACTTAATTTCTTATTGACGACAAAAATCTGAAAGCTCTTAATAACTAATTTTGAAAGTTTCGCAGGGAGGTATATCCCGATATCCCACTCCATGGTTACGCTTCTGCAGTGACGTACGAAATGGGGGGCGGCTTTGGGGCTCGAGCCCACTCCCCATACCTTTGGAGGATGATAGAAAATAACCATATATCGGTGTCTTTTCCAGTGTCCAGAATCCACATACTTTATTTTTTGTCTGGAAACCGATCATTAGCGAAATTCTCGATACATTAATTCCTCACCCTTGTTTTTTTCCGGGAAAAAAAAATCGGTCACTCAATAGTTGTTTGTGGGTGGGAATAGCGAACGGAAGTCTTCATGTCAATTGTGAAAGCAGCGGTCATCTTGCAACTTGTCACCGCTCTGGCGCCTATCTCGCAATCTGTTCGGAGGTGTCCTATTGTTGAGGGGAAAAAATTCTTCCGGTGATAGGGCGCACCTACTTCCACGTGCTGAGATAGCTCGCCCTCCGTAGGTCCATTCTGTTCTGGAGTGAGAGGTCATCAATCGTGTCGGCAAATCCAAAAGACACCGGGCAATTATGTCCTCGGGACATCTCTCTCCCGACATTTCTGTTTTAACTGGAACTCTGTAGTAGGGACCCTCCGATATCTGATATTCTGCGTATAAAAAAAAAGCTTTGGCATCTCAACACAAAGCATGCTTTTCCTTTCGGCCCCAGTGCTAACCTCCTGTATTCAAAGTTTGTCTTTTTAAATGACTGGAGGAAGCGTTAAGGATAAAGAGAAATTCTGCGAGGGTTGTTCCTCATCTCATAGCCTGAAGTTTTAAAACAGGAAAAGATCTTATACATATAGTAGTATTTTACAATATTTCTTTATAAGTATAGCGCTTTTGCTCATTTTGAAAGACAATTTTTTGTTTATTATTACTTTTTTTTCTTCTTTCTTGGCATGATCAGTGGCATACGCAGACTTCCTTCAAGGGGGGGAGGGGGGTTATAGACATAACTTTGTGTTAAAATGCGTAATATTTAATCTAAAAATTGAAAATTTGTGGACATTTTGTTAAAAAAATTTTGACAAGGGGGTGGGGTGAATCCCCAAACCCTCCCCACCTTGCGTACGCCACTGGACATGATGAATACTGGGTGGCTGTTGATAAAAGTACATAGTACAGCTTTTGAAGAACCAGTGAAAAAGCAGTGGAAGGAGAAAACCGCACAACATTAAATGGGTTTATTTTTTCAAATGAATGTGAGTGTGCGTGTGTGTGTGTGTGTGCGGGGGGGGGGAATAAAAAATGTAAAGGAGTGGGCATCCGAAAGGGCGCAAACAGAGGTACATTCATGTATTTTGTATTTATCTCTATTGAAAGTTGACATTCCGATAACTTTTCAAGGTCAGTGGCCTGATTTTTTTTGTATCACTAGGGGCCAAGGCCCCCAGACTCGCTACGCTCGCTTTTCCTATGAGGCATTCGGCCCCTTATCAGGCTTATTCCTAAAAAAGACATAATTTCAACAGAAAAAACCCGAAGATTCGATCAGATAGAATGTTACTGAGCTACGCATTGCTTGGTTCTTGCATGTTCATTGGTACATAAAAATTTAAACTTCACACTACAGTAGATCCCCTCCCCCTCATAACACGGAAGATATTTTGTTATGGGAATCCGTGCTGTATGCTGTACGGGTCCTGAGCTATACTACACCTGGAGTGCGGACTCCGCTTATAATCGCTGGAAAAATTATTTGCACTCTTCAGAAACACAATGATTTTCAATGTTGCCATTCAAAAGTTATTTAAATTAGGAGCTAAAGCATAATAAAACCAGAACATCTGTTTCAGCTGTATTTTTAATAATGTAAAACCTATTGAACACCCTTCGAATTTGCCACCCATTGCGATTTTTCATTATTTGGCGACTTGCGTACATGTAAAGTTAATAAAAGCTACGGAACAGATAGGATAGCTTGCCACCAATGGCGACTTTTCATTATTTGGCGATTTACACATGCTCACAACCTATAATTACTGTTCATGTAAGGTTACCGGAAAACCATTATCCATATTTTCATTTACATAATCGTTTGCAGATTGGCGTACTTAGCACCACTAATTATACCATCTCGTCGCGCTAGCAAATATCCAAAGTGTACTATAACTGCTATAATGGCATAGTTAACGCCGCCAAATATTTCTACTGGTAGCAAACCTATCCAGCTGGACCGAACCGGCTTTAAAATAATCTGCATTTTAATTATTTTTCATTTTCAAGATATTAGTTACTCTGTTTTGGAAAAACAGATAATCGCTAATTCTAAACTCCTGTTGTCTAAGCGAACTTACTATTTGAAAATTGTCAACTTTGTGTAACACATTTTGAGTTACTTATTTCATATAGTTTTTATTTTGGCGTAAAATGGGCGTAATTCTAACTCATGTTTGTAAATTTCACGCGATTCTAGATACTTGGAAACGCTTTGTTGCAAAGGAATGAATAATTTTATGCCAAATCTGGCAATCATTCGGTTTATTTTTTCAGTTTTTTATTAATATCTTCTAAAATAATTCGATTTTTGAAATTTAAATCAGCTTAGCAGGTTCCTCGGAATTTTTCGAATCTGTGGGCACCTTAGTCGAAACTCAAATCCCCACGGTTTAGGAGGAGATACGCTGACAAGCTTTTGACAGCGGCCTTTACTTTTTTTTAGAATAGAGAGATTTTTACACGAAAATGTGTCACACTCTGAAGTTTTGCAAGCCGAAGGAAGGGAAAACATGATAATATAAACGAAAAGAGAAATAGTTTTAAAAAAATTGCTTGCATTTCTTTCCGTCCGATATTAATATATAAGAATAAAAAATGTCATTTAAATCTCTTTAAAATAGGCCAACGATAGGGATTTAACCGCCCCTAGAAAGTTGTCTCTCAATAAATTGCGCCAAGCCGAAATCTGTGCAAACCGCTAGAACTCACTTTCTAAAAATCGGCATTTGAGCCATTTTATTTTTTCGCCAAACTAAAAAAAATTACCTGTTAGCCTCGGAAATTTTCAATTCTTATTGTTTTGCGTATAAAACATTTCATTCCTGCTCCGATTTCCCATGCACACGATATTATAATTTTAAAAAAAAAATAACCTTACGAATATAAACTAACAAAAAAAAAAACTTTATTATTCTTTTATTTTTACTTTGAGAATTTAAAACATCTTATTCGGCAAAATCGCCAGACATGGCAACCACGATCCTTATTTCACACTTTTTTCACTACAGGGGTTACAATTACGGAAAGCTTTTTGCGTGGAGAACATAAAAAATCTCTTAAATTCCGGGAACGGGTAGACTTTCAAAGTTTTAA
The DNA here is from genome assembly GCA_038373885.1 of Cheiracanthium punctorium. Classification (NCBI taxonomy): domain Eukaryota; kingdom Metazoa; phylum Arthropoda; class Arachnida; order Araneae; family Cheiracanthiidae; genus Cheiracanthium; species Cheiracanthium punctorium. Next base: position 73,589 of record JAWZYV010013820.1, read on the forward strand.
AGTGGACTATGATTTATTCTATATTATTTTACATATCTGTGCAAAATTTCAGGCTGATATGTCCATTTTTGTGGATTTGTATACAACTCAAATCCACAAACAAACAAACAAACAAACAAATAAACAAACAAACAAACAAACAGAATTTCATTTTTATTTATAAGATTGTTGTAACATCTATTTGTGCCACTCCCTTTTCGGTTCGATTCGACTGCATATTTTATCTGCAGGACGGCTCAAAAGATTCTAAATACATTACGCTCTATCGGCCGAAATTCATTACAGCGTATTTTAGTGGTATTGAGCTACTTCAATCGACTCAAATGTGATATATGCTGTTAAGAGTTACAAAATGAATTTCTCCATTAGAAAAAGTGTCTTTATCATTTATAGTTCTGCTACAGGAACACTCAAAAGATTTCCAATACATTACGGTCAATGGCAATTTTAGGGGCATTCATCCATTTCAAGCACAATACCGTCCTACCACGTAAGTTAGGTAATGGTCCGACCACGGTCACGTGTCTCCCTCAAGAACTACGCCAAAAGTCGCCAAGCTTGGCGACTTTTGGTGTACGTGTGTGCATATTTAACTCTCAAATCTCAAAAACTATTATGAAATTTCATGTATAAGATTGTTGTAAGATCTAGTTGTGCATCTCGATTTTTGGTCCAATCTACTGGAAAGTTTATTTACAGGACCACCGAAAAGAATTTCATCACTTTAATGTCTATGGACATCTTCAATATTATACAACTGTAGACATTCATTGTACTGTCCATGCCCAAACTGTCGTCGACCTTGGCGAGTTTTGCCGAAATATCGCCAAATTTGGCGATAGTCAGTCATTTGGTCCATGCCCAAAGTATCGCCATTTGTCATGTTCTTGGCGATTTTTGGCGAAATATCGCCAAATTTGGCGATAATCTGTCATTGTTTGGTCCATGCTTAAAATCTCGCCAAATGTCGTCGACATTGACGAGTTTCGCCGAAATATCGCCAAATTTGGCGCCAAAAATTATTTCGTATTTTGTATAACTCTAAAACTTTAACCCGTAGAATTTTGAACTTTTGTGTTTAGAACTATTGTAATATCTAACTGTTTTCAATATATTTTTTGACAGCAATCGACTGGGAATTTATTTACAGGGTGAGCCAAATGACTTTAAATACATTGAGGTGTATGGATGCATTCAATTCATTGAAAGTCTGTGGTCAATGACTACTTTGACTATCCCCAAAATCTCGCAAACTATCTCAACTTTGTCAGCTTTTGGCGACATATCGCCAAATAAAGTGTCCGATGGAAATCTTTTAAACTGAACTCAGCTTGGCGATATCGAAATATATGGCTAGAAATCGCTAAACCTTACTATTACTGATATTTTATATCTTTCAATCAAATAAGTTTAGAGGAAGTGCGTCGAAAATATTTTTGATTTAATAGACGTGCAAGGAAGTCATGTGTTGGACACATCAGATTTTTTATTTTTTAATATGCATAGTAAATTTCCGTGTAATGGCTAAGCCTATGCTGTTACATATTCATCTATCTATTCTATAGTATTAAAATCGGTGCATGTCTGTCTGTGTGTGGCATCATCTCAGGCCCGGACTGGCCAGGTCGGCTGGTCAGTGATTGCCGAGGTCCCCTGGCTCATGGGGGCCACGGAGAGCCCCCAAATGGACATACCAATCTTTCCGCGAGAAAGCCTTACTATAGTGTAATAATATTAACAACAAAATAGTAAATCCAGTTAAAACGCAAGAAAACTGTGGAATTAATCAATTTTTATAACGTCGTTATGCATCTTCCCATAAATATACTTTTTAAAATAATAATAAAGTATACAATTAGCAAAATTGATACCCTCTTTTCATTAATCCTTTCTATTAATCAGGTTACTCCAAATTTGAAATGGAACTAAGTTATAGGGCTCTCTTATACATACAGGTCGTACCATGGCTGAGTGGATAAGTCACTGAAAACGACAACTGAAGAGTGAAGGTCACGTGTTCGAGCCCGGCCGCACAGCTGTCGATCTAACGGTATGGAGTTGTGGTCGGTTTTCTCCAAATGTCACGACAATACGCGTTAGAACGCTACAAAAAGTCCTCCAACCAAGGTACCCCTTTGTAAGCAGATGTTCCTCGAGTAGGCTTGCCATAACACACGAACGAGCAAACAAACTTATATCGACAATCCGTGGCGTACTTGAGGGAGGGAGGTTGAGGGGGTCCGGGTCTCCTCTAAATATGTAAAGCAATTATTAAAAAGCAGCTATTTTAAAACGTTCATCAGAAATCTACATACGCTACTGCTGAAAACTTTTTACAGTATCGAAATATTCTTCGTTCACTCATCCATAAGCCTTCTAGCAAGTTGCCTACAGCGATATGTTTGAAATTAGTTTCTATTCTAATGTCACTACTATTTACTACTGTTTCACTGTAAAATAATGATGTAAGTGATTATTTTTTAGGCAAAAAAGTGCTACTTTCCTTCAATGTCCGATTGCGATTGCTAAAGTAACGTGCTACTAAAAATCGAACATTTCGCAAAATATGAAACTTTTCGAAAAATTTTGCTGTAGAATTCCATGATTAAGAATTTTTTCTATATGTTTAAAAAAAGGCACAGTTTTTCATTTATCACAGTGTGTAATGTAGCTTATGAAGACTCATTCTGAATTTTTGAATTCATAGTTTATTTTAATCTGTGTACAACAACCATGAGTCAGGTTTTGTTTCTTCGAACTGCATCCTGAAATATACAGTAACTATGTCCGACTTAACAAGCCCGTAACCAGAAAATATGTCTGATAGGAGGGAAGACCTAAATGATTTTTCTTTTAAAATATACTGAGGAACATACACATGCACATATTACTATGATGAAATTGGATTTCAAATGACTAGTTTTCCGATTCTAAGTTCTGTCCCTTAGGTCGATTGCGATAAGCAGAAAAGTAAACAGTAAAAGTGTGATATGTCTAAAGTTGTGCCCCAAATGTCGCCACCAATGGTGACTTTTGACAAAGAACGGCCAACCCTAATTTTATCCGATAAGAATTGTAAGGATCAAAATCTCACATTCCTATCAAAAGAATTATGTATAAAAAAATGCAAAGTTTAATTATTTGACGTGTCAAGCATGAATTTTACACCAAACTAAAGCCAAGAGGTGCAGATCATCCCGGAAATTTGTAATATTGACTTTCTTTTCCAAACATTGTACGCCCCGGGCAGTACAATCCATTGTCAGTAGGTCAGATGGAATTTAAAATAGGACATTTGGCAGTAGCTTTTGACGACATCATTTAAATAAATAGATAAACTAATAAACGATTACGCATACTACTGATATGCGCATAAACACGGAATAGGAGGGAGATGAAGAAATGGGAAGGGAGAGAAGTGAGATGAAGAGAAAGACAGGTGATCGAGTTGAGCTGCATGGTCTGTGATTCAAGAAAAATAAAATTCGCACTGAGAGGCTAGCCTAGTCGTTATGCACGACTTTTGGTTTAGAGTTAGGTGACTTACGGATCCGCACGATGACATCATTCATTCTGTTTAGGATGAAATAAGGATCATCATCATGGGCGCCGGCAGAATATTTCCTAGGGGAGGGGCAAAGACTACTTCAACGTATGGTTACCATGTTGTTGGAAAGAGCAAAAAAGCAAGGGAAAACACTGCATACAAAAATCCAGGGGGGCATTGCCCACTTTGCTCTATTCTGCCGGCGCCCATGATCATCATCCCACGGCGATTGAAGCTTGGGAGTAAGTGTGCGTCGGATTGGATTCCACAGCCAAACTCTGTCCCGTAGCCCTATTGCAGTGGTAGTATTGTACCGGTTCTTCTCCGTAGTTATGTTTAATCGCTCTCGACCAATGCGATGCTTGCAGGGCCGTCGATAATGTGTCTGGCGCCTTTGTGCAAACACCGATTTAGCGCCCTGCATAAAAAAAAATTCAGTCTTCGAAATAAAAGTACTATTTTACTATTCCATGTACTTATTCAGCTGGAAAATATCATAATTAAACCGAGTCTCGGGAGGAGTTATGCATAAGTTTCAACGCTCTTAAAGTAACTAGGTAAAAAAGAAAGTAAATATTTTAGCGATAAACGTACCAGTTAAGGAATTTGAAGATAATTATTAAAGCTAGATTAACTGGTAACCGAAATAAATAAATAAAAAATAAGAAATTCTGTACTTATATTAGTTCCAAACCGCCATCTTTATTCTGTTGCTGTCACAAAAATACATGGTAACTGCATTAGGTATAGCATAGCTGCCAACTTCCGTTTTTATCGGAACATTTTCCACCACTATTTTTGAACAGTTTTATTTTAAACTAGCTGAAATACCCGTCCTTGACGGGTTAGTGAATGCAAATTTCCAAAAAGCAAGAACTTTCGTCAGCATTGTAGGAGTACACAGAATGGATGTAGTATGTTGCCAAAGTAAAGAAAGCGAAGTTATAATTTTTATGTATTGTTAAAATATTACAGGTTAGAGAGTCCCTAAGTAATATCATTTCATTCGCTTTGGTCGTAATTATGTGATGCGCGAACGAATATTGACGCATATTGAAATAATTTTCGCAAAATCTCAAAATCTAATCAAAATTTTTGAAAAGTTTTGAAGGCTAGAATTTAAGTTGAGTGACAACCTATCCTGTCACCCAATTTCGTTCCATTCCCTGCAGTCTTTATTTCGTGATGCTGGAACAAAATTTCAGCATTTTAAAACGATTTTCGCAAAATCTCAAAATGTAATCAATATATTTTAAAATTTCAACGCCTATAAATTAAGATTAGCAACTACCTATCCTATCACTAAATTTCGTATCATTCGTATTAGTCGTTATTACGTGATGTTTGAAGAAATATAAGCGTATTTTGAGAGAATTTTCACAAAATCTCAAAATCTAATAAAAATGTTTAAAAAATTGGACACCTATAGTTTATGTTGAGCAACCATCTATCATGTGACCAAATTTCATATCATTCGCTTTAGTCATTATTAATTAATGCGGGAACAAAGATTCACTCAGTTTTAAACGATTTTCGCAAAATCTCGAAATCTGATCAATTTTTTTTAATTAGATGCTTAGTTTAAGGTGAGTGACCACCTATCATTTCACCAAATATCATTTTTTCACCTTTGCAGTTATTACGTGATGTGCGAACACAAATTTACGCAGTTTGAAATGATTTTCGCAAAATCTCAAAATCTAGTCAAGATTTTTTTTTTAATTCGACGCCTATGTTTTACGTTGAGTGAGCACCTATCATGACACCCAATTTCATATCATTCGCTTCAGTCGTTTTTACGTGATGCTTGAACACAAATTTACGCAGTTTGAAAGGATTTTCGCAAAATCTCAAAATTCAATCAAGATTTTTTGAAAATTCGACGCCTATGTTCTAAGTTGAGTGACCGCCTATCATGTCACTCAATTTCATATCATTCGCTTCAGTCGTTTTTACGTGATGCTTGAACACAAATTTACACAGTTTGAAAGGATTTTCGCAAAATCTCAAAATCCAATCAGGGTTTTTTAAAAATTGGACGCCTATGTTTTAGGTTGAGAGACCACCTATCACGACACCCAATTTCATATCATTCGCTTCAGTCGTTTTTGCGTGATGCTTGAACACAAATTTACGCAGTTTGAAACGATTTTCGCAAAATCTGAAAATCCAATCAAGATTTTTTAAAAATTCGACGCCTATGTTTTAAGTTGAGTGACCACCTATCATGACACCCAATTTCATATCATTCGCTTTAGTCGTTTTTGCGTGATGCTTGAACACAAATTTACGCAGTTTGAAAGGATTTTCGCAAAATCTCCAAATCCAATCAAGATTTTTTAAAAATTGGACGCCTATGTTTTAAGTCTACTGACCACCTATCATGACATCCAATTTCATATCATTCGCTTCAGTCGTTTTTGCGTGATGCTTGAACACAAATTTACGCAGTTTGAAATGATTTTCGCAAAATCTGAAAATCTAATCAAGATTTTTTTAAAAATTCGACGCCTATGTTTTAAGTTGAGTGACCACCTATCATGACACCAAATTTCATATCATTCGCTTCAGTCGTTTTTACGTGATGCTTAAACAAAAAAAAGCGTCACGGACAGAATGACAGACATACAAACTTTTTTTTGAGGGTCGCATCGGATTCCTGGGTGCTTGAAACGGATAGAAATCGCAAAATTTTTGAATTCCAAGAAATGTACAGACAAAAGTCTAATTTTATTTATATAGATAAAAAATATGGACTTATTTTAAGGTTAAATTGCTGAAGAAAAATTACTGGTGGGAAATGTTCCGATAAAAACGGAACGGTTGGCAGCTACGGTACAAGTATTCCACCCTGGCGCGAGTGTGTGTGTGTGGGGGGAGGGGTTAAAGTAGGAATCAATCAAAAACCGTACGCAACCGATAGTCGTGCATACTTTTTCATCCCCCTATTTTTCAAAACTCTGGCACGTTCCTCTGTGTGTCATGGGCTAATAATGTACCGTTGTCCATAGGTCGTGAATCCTTCAAAAACAGCCAGGGTATTTGCTACTCATGGTGAATTTTCATTCTTTGCGGCTTGCACATGCGTATAATAGCTAAGCACTTGATGGTTGTCAATAAAGTTGTGGTTCCTATGTTTTTGCTGCTAGAAATTGACGTTATCAACGCCGCCAACTTGTTATTATTAACCTTTTCAACCCCCGACTCACTCTTTGAGAAATTTTGTCCCAGAAAACGGCCGAATCTGTAGGATTTCATTCCCCTACTTAACAGCGGAAAAACTCGCCTTGTCTTTTGTTTGGTAGATGTAAATATTCCTGGCCACACAAGTCTCCAAACAAACTTCAAATTTGGATGCCGAATCCAGGTCAACTGACTACCACTTTCTCACCAGTCAATTATTTAATAACACGCCCGACTGTCCCATAGTATAAGAAAAGAAATTCCCGCCTCTAGAAATTCCCAATTGATCTCATTTGAAGGGTGAATGGATTTTCCCTCAAAAGAGGTTAAAGAAGTCTTGGGTAAGGCACTTGTACCAGCGTCGTTCTTCAGCCACATTTATTTTTTGTTACAACTGTTGTACCGCCGGAGTCAGATGGTTAAGCCAACGGTTGTCAAACACCCAAATTGAGCCCAGGTTAATAAGACTCTAAGGCAGAATTAACATCATGGGCCAGTTAACCATGCCACGGTATGTACTGACACCCACCGAAACACACTATTTGATTCTCTAAAGAACGTAGACTGATGCGAGACTCGGTGATATTGTAGTTTGGGAGATGACTCTGATGTCTGGGTCAGACAAATGACCATAGTGCATAGAGATGTATCCCTCCCCCACCCAAAAAAAAGCATGCTTTAACGAAGTTTTGCTGCTAAAACAACGCATCACAAAATCACGCAAATTTCTACAAACAATGAATCCAATAAAATAGTATTTGGAACTTTACTACATCGTTGTAAACAATACCAAGTTACAGTTTCAAAGTAAAACGGGGGACGTATATTGTTGTCAATGAGAAAAATTTGCAACAATCAGCAACATAAATCATTTCTATCTAAGCTCTTGGAATAGATGCTTGGATTTCTTCTATAACTGCTTTATTTCGGTGCTTGAAACTGTATTTACCATACTTTTTAAGCATTTGAACTAAGTGGCTTGATTATTTTGGTGCAAAATGTTTTTTTGTACCGTTGGTTTTGGTGCTGCTATCAGAAATTCTATCTGATGGCAGTGCTGTTGCATTTTCGGCTTTCTTCTTGGCTGCTTTTTTATATGCCAGGCGTGGCGAAAGTATTTCCGTTGCATCAGTTCCGGGTCTCGCTGTCCCACAAAGTGAGCTGGACTCTGATGACGAGGAATTTACAGATGCCAACTCCTCGCTCGGTTCCTACGCTACGGCTGCTTCGCTGTCTCTGGCAACACCCGAATCCTTTCCACAGTATCCACCAGATCTGATGGAAAGGTTTTTGGATGACTGCTTTTTCAGTGTCGCACTGTTAATGTTGTTCAGCGACGCACAGCAGGCCAAAAGCAAAAAAGTTAGGAAACGTTTGGCTCGCATTTTTTGTTACTTTAAAATTTAAATTGTAAAAGAATAATGCTTTTTATGCGGTTTTTGGCTCAGGACAATTAAAACCCGAAAATATACTTGCTTTTTATACGGTTTTTGGCCTCTGGACAATTAAAAACCGATCATTTTTCCTATCCGATGTGGCACCACCTTGTCGCGGTGGATAGGCTTTGAAACTAAGAGTGCCACGAAAGTAATATGATTTGAAACTGCCCTTTTTTGTGATTGAATTTTTCGATAAAATTTTTAAGTACAATTTACATCTATTGAAAAGCACGCTTGGATTTTAAGCTGGGAATCACACGGGGAAAAATTGATACTACACTATTTTTGTTGTTTGAAATATAAAATTTTGTGAATATAGGGAATGGGTAAAAGTATAGAGTGACTCAACTCCATCGAATACTGTGATTAGACACTAGCGCACTTAAAAAAAATGGAGTATATAGGCAGTGGCGTCGCCTATATACTCCATGCAACGGGACTGCAACGGGTGACACCAAAAAAAAAAAAAAAAAAAAAAAAGCAGTATTTCAAATTTTTAATTAATTTTTTAAAAAGACATTAGATATTATTTGGTGATGAAAAAGACTTGCAATTAAGGTGCTTCTATATTCATGAGACACTTTAGAGAATTTCATTACTTTTAAAAGGTGCAAGACCTCTTAAATAAAGCAGTTTTGTACTGAGTATTGAAACAACTGGTGTCAATGCAACATGTCACATGAGACATTAAATTTCAAATATGAAGGCAATTTAACGTTTTGTTGAATTAAAATGCAATATTTTTATTAGTCTGACAATGTTATTATAAACTGCCTTTTTCAAGGCTCATGGTTTTGATTGGCCTCCTGGGGTAAAACACTCATGCAAAAAAAAAAAAAAAAAAAAAAAAAGTCTTTTGCGCATTTTGTGCTTCACCTAATAGGTGGTGTGGAAAATTGCATGATAGCCTAATCAAAGTCATGCTTGAAAGAACTTTCTTACTATTACCAGAATGATACTTTTGCAGAAGTAAAACATCATTCGTGTACCCAGCAAACACAGACAGGTTCTCTGAACGTCTATTAACGTTCTGAAGACGTTTTCTGAACGTTGTGTGAGTTCTGAAAGTGTACAAAGAAACAATATCACACCTCCAGTGCTGTTAACGATTGTCCTTATTCTTACGCAGAAGGAGGTTGCACTGCACGCGCAGTGCAGTGCAACCTCCTTCCTGTGGCAGTTCATGGCTACAAAACCTGCACGTCTTCCAAACGAGCCTGAAGATTTTCTCTGTACTCACGAGGTAAGCGGCTGGGTTATCCTGTCCTAATGCACGACTCTTGCTTTGGAGTTAGTTGACTTACGAATCCGCATGACGACATCGTTCAGTCTGTTTATAGTTTTAGGACTGTGTAAGAACCGTTCATCAAACGAGTACTACTTTCCAAACGCTCCTTGTATAACTTTCTAATATATTCACTCGAAGTCCCCTGACGTTTCTTGTAAGGATCACTGTGCCTTTGCAAAGAAATCTTTCCGAGCGTAACCCCACCACGATTGAAGATAGTAGATGAGGAATGGAAATTAATACTCAGAAAATTTGAGCAGAAATCTCTCTACTCATGATTCAGAATTGTAATCAAGAAATAGTTCAGTAGAACAATTAAAGAAACAGTCTTTGTGCATTTTAAATATTGATTGAACGACCCCAAAGTTGTTCTGAAAATGCAGGAACACCCTCTGTACATAAGCTGTCTCAATAAAAGTTTAAGCAGCAACGGTATTTCTAGTCTGGCTACGGGTATTTACAGAAACGTTAGATTTTAAATAAATACAGTAGTCTTTGAGACAGGGTAGTTGCCGGGAAAATATTTCCGGGGGAGATATGAAATAAGTTGTAAGCAAACAAATGAAATTTCTGCATGACATAAAGCTTATGCTGACTAATTCAAGTATGATTGTCTCTAAAAACAGTGCAAGTATGTTTTTTTTTTTTTTTTTTTTTTTTTTTTTTTTTTTTAAGGAAATCTACTTGAAATGACTTCATAACAACACTACGGTAACTCAAACATCCCGATACCCAAAAACAGTGGCTCCCAATCTTTTTTTCTTCTCGCTTCGAACCCCTTTCTAAAACCTGAAAGAATTTGGCAAACTTCTTGGGTTATGTGCTCATAAGAATCGAAGAGTTCGGTTATTTCGTCATTGATCATATTATCGGAACTTGATTAAACTCCTGTGGGACCACCTCTAAAGTACACCCTTTCCAATGAGAAAAAGAATCACCGAAATTGGTCCATGTGTTAAGAAATCATCGCTGAGCATTCGTGAAATAAGACAACAGCTAACATTCGATTTGGATAACTAGAGAGTTTGACAATTTCTCGGCAGATATAGAAGATATTGCCAAGCTGGGTTCAATTTGGGAAACTTATTTTTCCGCATCAAAGTTGACGATAAATTACTAAAAGTGGCCAACTTTGAGGACTTTTGACATACCACTGCCACTACCACTATCAGCAACCCTTTAGGCAATAGTTTAAAAATAAGATTGTCTTTTTTCGATTTTGTTTGTTTGTATTTTTGTGTCATTATATGGCAACGCTACGCTAGGGCGATCTGCTAAGGACGGGGAGTGCCTTGGTAGGGGGACTTTCTGAGGGGTTCTAACGCGAATTCAAGTTAGATCTGGAGAAATAGCTACCAAAACTTCAGACCGTTAGATCGACAGCCTCTCGATGGGACCCGAACTCGGGACCTTCACATTTCGGCCGTCTACCATTTTCAGTGACATAACCACTATGCCATGGTGAGGCCCTTTTTTCGATTTTCTGAATCATAATATCATCAGATCTTGACAAAATTGATATGGGACCATCCTTAACCCACTTTCAAATAAAAAGAAAATCATCGAAATCGATCTGCGTGTTTTTTTTTTTTTTTTTTTTTTTGTGTGTGTTTGTGTGTGTCTTTAGCGATAAGATTCCGAAGAGACTAAAATACTTAATTTTTAATCATTCATTAATGATTTTTACTAATTTCTTTTTGGCTTCATTAATGGCTTGGTCTAATTAATTAAATGTAACAGTATTTAATTATAGTTTACAGTACGTCATACAATGTTTTTTAGTAATATGTAAATTTTAGTAAGATACCTCCTTACCAGTGGCGTAGCCAGAAATTTTTCAATGGGGGGGGGGTTACGACTTCTGCAACTCACACATTTGTATACGTGTGTGTGATGAGGGAGTCTAGAATATACATTTTGTATGGCAAAAAAATCCTCATGGGGGTTATGACCCCCCTAACCGTCACCTCCGATATAGAAGGCCTCCACACCGATTCAAAATGGCCGACTCCGAAGTTCAGTGCTCTGAATTCATTTGAATGAGTTTTGACCGAAACAGTGCCCAATTTTTTCCTTTTTTCAATTTCAGCTTGTTTTGCAAAAGGAAAAGATATTTTCATATTGAATAGATTTTTTTAATTGCATCAAGAATAAATTTTCTGAAATGTCTTGAACTTAAACAACATCTATTTTAAATTAATTTGAAATTGCATAAACTTTCATAATAGCTTTAACCTGCAGCATATAAATTTTGCTTTGTAAAGTTGCTGTTCACCTGTAATAAAATTAATCTTCATGCGAATATACAATAAAAATCCTAAGAAATTTGCAAACAACATACAATGTCTAACTGTTCAGTGATGGGATTTAAATTAAAAGCGAAACATATTCTGTAGATTGTGTATGGATGAGGTAGAATAATATGATAACTCTCATTTCAAGATTTGTTTTCAAACCATCAAAAATACATGTAAAATTATTACAATGCATACAGAAGCTTTTAGTGATATCGTCACATAATCTATCTAAGATTGATCCAGAACAAATACATTTATCAGAATATTTCAAAATTAAATCTCATTAAACTCTGCTATGAATTATTCTTCTTTCAAAGTTATTTCGGCTTAAATGTAGCCCACTTTGGCAAGATTCCTAATAGATGCTGAATTGGCGAGTTTTCGCGGCGTACTTATTTATGTTTGCATTAAGAATCGGTAGCAGACGATCGCAAGACCGTATGCAGTAAATTCCACTTTCCAATTTCTCAAAACAAAGTTTGCGCGATTCGTGGCTTGTAATACAATTTTAAACTACCTTTATTTTATTTTTACCAATAACGAACTACAAACATCTGTAACGTGAAATCATCCGCAACTACAAGAATACTATTTCCCCGTACAACTTCTTTCGCAAATCGCATCCTTCAACGGCTTTGACTTTTTCCGCCATTAGCGATGAGGGTTGCAAGAAATAATGCATTATGGCATTAATTTGGCATGCTCCCTTTTGCATTCCACTAATGTTCTCAGTTAAAATTGAAAATAAAGTTTTAAATAATGTTTACAACGAAGTTACCCTAACTTCTCAAGAGCAAAATACATAAATTCCCTGTGTTCTAACTTCTATTTACATTTTTCTAAATTTATTTATTAAACATTACTAGCAAAACTATAACGAATATTTTAAGTATAGACAAAACATATACATTAAGTATTTCCAGCATATTCTAAAAACGCACTTTTGTTTTCAGATGTCATTAAATAACTATATACCGGTGATCAAAATTATAAGTAATGTCTATTTTTTAACAAGGTTATACATTAAAATTCTAAAATTGAAAACAGTGAATTCATTGCGATTTCCAATTGAAAAACTTCGCGAAACATAATGAAATTTATTCATTCACTATCAAAACCCGTTACACAATTGAACAAATCTAAATTAAATTTGAAGAGATAGGTACATACCCTTGAATTTTCGGAAACTTTCAATTGATCTTTTTTCAGAAAATTTATCCACTTCTTTTTTATCTCCGGGTCAGCTGGAAACCTAAATACTGATAGGCGTGGGCCATTTCTAGAGTTCCCACGACATGCAACTGCGGAACATCTAAACGGCATTATAGCCTGTCAGTAATTAAAATATTCAAGCCTCACGGCACACAAATTAACTGTATTTTTCATAAATTAAGAAAAATATATACTGTAACTCAACAGAAACTAACCTGGAAACCAGGGGCGGCCCTAGGGCCGGACAAACCGGACCCCTGTCCGGGGCGGCAAATTTTAGGGGCGGCATTTTGGCTCGAATTTGAAATTTTTCGTATTAGTAAAAGAATTGTTAAAAAATATTCCGAAGAATATCCTTCTATATAACTTTACTAGCTGATGTACCCATCCGTCATGGATGGGTTTTTACTAACAGCGCGAAATTTCGTTTGCATTGTAGAGTACAAAAAATGGAATTGACATACTGGCAGAAATATAGAAGCTAAGTTATAACTCTTGTGTATTGTTCAAAAATTACAGGTTAGAGAGTAACAAATTACTGAGATAAACTGTCAATAGAGAAAATATTTTGCATTCAAAATTAACGTTTTCTTTTAGTGGATGAGCTTCCTACATCAAGAAGTCATTTAAAGTTGCAAAAGAAGATGCTGGTAACGAATATTAAACTGAGAAGAGAATATTTGGAAAATAGCAAGTAGCCGATATTTAACACTGAAACGTCCGATTGAATAATATTTTGATGGTTTTACTTGATGCGCGAAAAGCTTTATCAAAGTTTACGTCATACCTCAAAAATCATTCAAATTTGTAGAAAATTAAAAACCCGAAATTTTAATTTACTAACCGCCTACTATTTAACATAATTTCATTTCATTCCCTTTTGCTTGACCACTAGTTGTTTTCTCGAAGTGGTCACACAAAATTTTCTCAAAATAATATATATATATATATATATATATATATATATATATCAATTATTTAACTCAATCTCATCAATAGTAACTGAAATTTGTTCTATTAACTTTAGAAATTTTATGCCTGTAAAATTTTTGCACAATTTTCTCAAAATTAAAAAATAATTGTATTACCTTCAGACGCCTTAAAGTGACGCCCTCCCCTCTCTCCCCGGCCCCTAAAATAGAAAAGAAAAATATTATGCAACTTTTGCAAACCCTTTCAATTTATTCAAATCTTTTAAAAATTTCGATGATGCTTTGTTACCCATCATATGCCTAATTCCATTCTGTTCTCTTAATCCGTTTTTGATGGATGCCAGAACAAACTTTAAAGCGATTTTTACAAAATCTCAAAGTCTATGAATTATTTAAAACAATTTTGGTAGCTATTGTTTCAATTAACTTACCATTCAATATAATTCCAAATTTCATTCTATTCCCTTGAGCCATTTTTTAACAATGGGCGAACATACATTTACACACAGTTTTCAAACGACAGTTTTAAATCTCAAAACTTTTAAAGGAATTAGAAGTATTTCAGCAACTGCAGTTTAAATTAAGTTGCCACTTTTGGTGTTGCTATAAATTTCATTTCATTCGCTTCAGTTGCATGGAGGTAGCCACCGGGGGGCAGGGGGCTGATGCCCCCCTAAAATGAGCTAGTCATAGGGTCTGATTATGACAAACCGGGGGCAGGAGCAGTTGGACTCCATGTCTCTTTGTTTTGCCCCCCCCCCCTATGAAAATCCTGGCTACACGCCCTTGTTTAGTTGTTTATATGTGATGTGAAAACAAATATTTACATATTTTGCATAGATTTTTCACAAGATTTCCAGTTGGATTCAAATTACAGTTTGTTAATGAAATTCAACAAGCCAAATATTATCCCATATTTCTGGATTGCATTCCTGATGCCAAAAAAATTGAACAGATCGCATTCTTGGTAAGGTATAAAGGTATTGACAAATCTAATTCCAATGAGGCTAGGATGATTTAACTCTCTCAAACAGTTCATGTTCCTATGCTCTATTATTATTTGGTACAAAATCTTCAATTGGATGAATCCATTAGGAAAGGTATTGCAGTCAAAAGACAACGATTGACCACCTGCTCTAGAACTCTTAAGAAACTGTGAAGATTTTTTGAAAGGATCTTCGATTTGATGCGATTTTAAATGAAATGTTCTGTTATACAAGAGAACTGACCGACGAAATAGTATTCTGGTTAACACCGAGTTTAAGCAGCCACGTAACCTATTAATTTTGATTGCGAATCACGAGATGATCTGGTGAAAGATCCTAAATTAAAATTTAAGATAGATTTATTTTTTTACACTAAACAAAGCGATTAATATCTTAGAATGCAGATTTAATTTAATAAGTACCCAATGTAATTATTTTAAATTTTTGCACGGCATAACTGAGTTAAGACACTCCTAAAAAGTACTAATTAAGCATTGTAACACAGTGTAACCGTGCTAACAATTGGAGTTAATACTGACCGATGGGGAATCGGGGATTATAAACGCGCTTGATCTAGTAAATGAAATAGTGTCAGTTACGGCCTTATTAGTTAAAAAGGAAAGCCCAGTTGAAAATTTAAAGCTAATTTTAACTATAGATTTTACACCCCATCTTGCTATTGCTTCAAGAATTTCGCTTTCTTTGCAGATAATTGTGGCAAGTGCAGAGAAGAGTTTCTCAAAATTAAAGTTAACTAAAAATTTCTTATGTTCCACAACTCTTCCAGGTAGGTTAAATAATTTAACTACATTGGCTATCGAACATGAATTAGTACAAAAATTGATAAGAGAAAAAGTCAGGAATTTTGCGGAATTAAAAGTCAGAAAAAAAAACTTTATTTTTCTCTCTTTCTTTTGGTTTTTAGCTTAATGTGTGGTTTTTAATAAATATAGTTTTTCTTATGCTGTGTTATGTTTAAAGAGCTATTCCAATTTTATAGGCATGAAAACAGTATCTGTGAACAATTTATTTCTTTTACTAGTCATTTTACTGTGGGGGGGCGGCATTTTATATTTTTGTCCGGGGCGGCAAAACTGTTAGGGCCGGCCCTGCTGGAAACACACAACACAAAAAAGAACAGGAAAGAACGCGCTACGTGAGGTCTCAGTCAAACGGCTACTGATGCTCAAACCGTATCCTAGACTACGGAATGCTCCATGTTGCCAAATTCTGTTTTCGGTGTGGAGGCCTTGTATATCGGAGGTGACGCCCTAATCCCCCTTGACTACGCCACTGCTCCTTACTAAAATGTCTAAGCCACACTCAATGTTCATGAGTCGTACATTGTAAAAATCAATATGGACTCGATTGTAAAAGAATTTGTGTGTAGAACTGTGGAAAGAAAATCGGTGATTAAATTTAATGTAGCAAATTTTGGCCAACTGGAAGGGAAAAAAAAAAACCACGAGCGTCAGTAATTTTGTTTTATTTATTTTTTCTTTTAAATAATATCTCATCTCCCACCCCCACTTTTTAAAATGCTGAAATGACCGCAGCCCAACCGAGCTTGGAACACTTGGCCTTCACAAATCTTTATGAAACATAATTTCATATTTTCTATATAAAGGAGTCTGAAGAAAATAGATACGGGGTAATTTAGGCAGACGAAAAGAAATCTAATTCAAAGAAAAACCCATTTTAAGAATATTAGTTTTGACTAGTATACTATATACACTTTAGTAATCTATTCTAAATTAATATTCTCAAAATAGATAGCAAAAGGTAATTAAATACTTTTTTTGCTTAAATTAGTTACGAAAATGTTATTTTAAAAGTCAGTGATGCATTGAAATAGAAAATACAAATAGTATTGTATATAGCGTCCTTTCACCATCTCCTGCTATTGTTTGCCTTAGTCTATTCACCCTATCCTATTCCATTTCTGTCTTTTCTTTTCTTTTTCACTTTTTAATTTCTTGAAATGGTAAATTTTTATTTCCTCTCAGTTTTCTTTTGTTTGCACTGTATTGTGGGTTAATAAAATTTCGTCCTTGAACAAAGCAAACTCTTTGTGTTTCACAAAAGGGACGTACATATTATTTTTTTTCACGTTTTTGCAGCAATCATACTCTTTTATATAATAAAATGATCAATTTTGACAGTTATAAGCAATGTCGTAACGATCACTTCATCAAGGAAAAACCTTAATTTTGGCACCCTGGGTCAAACTCTTATTTTGGCTCCCATTTCTTTCCATTTTGACGCCTACCACAATACTGCGTAGGGGTACGTGCCCGTTTGCCGCTCTAGTTATATGCAGGCTGATTGAGTAAAAACTCGGGTCCGTGGAATGGAAATCTGATGGGCCCTTTCCCAATCTTGATTAAATTATTCATATTGGAAAATAGAATTAATAAACTTTTACTTTCCTTCGCTTGTTTTTTTCTCCTGCAAATACTCGAAAAAATGAAATCTGAGAAAAAGTAGAGTTTAGTAGTCCAAATGGTGAAAGGTTCTCGGGAAAGTTAGCTTTGTAGGGATGCTTCAAATGAATTTCCATTTACTAATCAAGTGTTACGGTGCGTGACATATTAAAACATGAAATAAATGGATGAAATAATTTAAACCTTAGTTTGGCCGTGAAATAAGGTATGAAATAATTGGATTCATTGTTATAAAGACCCATCGGTAGTTTATTTTAACTTATAAAGTTATTTAAACTGTTCTAAATAAGTATAAAATAAAATTTGATGTTGCGTTGTGTTTTCTGAGGAAAGAAAATAAATGGATTTAAAATATTAACTATAACAAACATTTATTAAATATAAAAATCTTATTTACATTTACAAAAAAAATATTTAAACTGATCTCGAAAATGGCTTAATTTAGAACAATTAAATTATTATTGTTTACCAAAACACATTCTAACTACTTTAGCAATCATAAACAATATTATTAATTATTAAAAATAAGTCACTCAATATGGAAAGGATGGCAATTGGAATTTACCTGTAATCCGGTGCAGAGCAGTGATGATCATTTTTATTTTTTTATTTTCTAAACACACTTATTATATATAAATATCCACTAATGATGATCACATAGTTAAATTTTTGAAAATTCTTAAGAAACTCTGAAAAATCTAAAGAAATCTCTGAAAATCTAATAAAATCTACGGAAATCTGCAAAAATCTGCTGAAATCTCAATATCTAATAAAATCTGCAAAAATCTGTGGAATCTGCTGAAATCTGCTGAAAGCTATGGAAATCTGTGGAAATCTGCCTTCTCTGGCTGTGCAGTCCAGTTTTGCTCAAATCTTCGTCCCCCATTTTCTTCCCTAAACTCGTAAATAATTAGTTTAGCCACTCTGTGGCTCCTAATTCTCCTAAACCGACCAGTTACTAACTCTTTTGCCCGAAATTTACCTCTCTCTAACTTGCCATTGGTCAGCTTAAAATTATTAATAAATTTCCTGTCCTGACATTTAGCTGAAGTACACATTTCTATGATATCAATGACTTTTGCACGTGCATGAATTCCATTCCTTCCAACATTATCCCTTATTCTGTTCAATTCCGTATATTTTTGAGACTTGCTTTTATTAAACTCCTGACGCAACTTTTGTGCTAAATTCTTTTGAGAATACCGCATGTTTTTAGTCGACCTTCAGGTGGTCACTAATGAACGGTTTTTAACACCTGCAGATTTTTCTGGAATCGCACTTTCTTAATAAAGGCTTTCTATCTGCATTGGGGCTGTATACAAATTTCTGCACATTACCTACAGGCTCAACCTAACACAAGGGTTGGTGACATTTTTGTGCCCAGGATACTTTTCAAATGTTGTTCCCCTATACATTTGGCTCAATTTTTGTGACCCTAAATATAGATCTAAACTTAATTTTTTGGCCTATTTCTGCAAGTGTGCCCAGGGCACGGGCCCCAAGTGCTCATATTGTAATCAGGGCTGCTAATTTCTGAAAGACATGTACATCATACTTTAAAATTTTTCCTTACTCCTTACTTAAGTCGATTCGGTGTTGATTTTTGCGAATTCTATTTTTTTGTCTATACGGAAAACATTTTTGAAAGTTTACCTCGAGCCTTCTGAAAACCCGGACCTGGATTATGGCAAAAAAAAAAAAAAAAAAAAAAAAAGAGTCATCTACTAGTCAACAGAATTTCGGCATATGTCCTCTCGTTAGCAAGTATGCCTTAAGTTTACGTCACTGAATTTTATCTTAGTGATAACTAACTCATTTTGTACAGAGTTATTTAATAGCTTCAGTACTTCTGGGACCACGTAGCGTGTGTCTGTTTAGAAGGTTCTAATGCATATAGGGACTAAATTAGGAATATCCTCACTCTCCTTATCATGTCTGTGCTAATTGGCTTCAAGTGATTGTGCAGCCGGACACAAGAGAAACTCTAAATAAAATTCCACCTTCCCCAACCTTTCACTTAAGTGAATCTGGTAATCAATATCATTTTCATTCATCCAATCAATTCCGAAACAAAGAGCTTCTGCTCCCCATCCCTTTCACACATTTTTCTATTCGACATGAGGCGAAATGAATGTTCCGCGATTATTAATCGGTATAATTGACTAATTGTTTCCCTACCTCTATTTGCATACTCCCAGCTGCCTATTGTCTTCCTCCTCCTTGAGTACACATGGAATTTTTTTTTCTAATTGTTCATTTTTCTCTATACCACTATTTAAACATCTTCAAACTGCATAAAATAAGAAATAAAATACGGGGGCAGGGAAGGTCGATACAAATTAAAAAAGAAAAAAAATTGTCACAGTGTTGCGAAAAAAGAAAAAAAAAACTGGATAACTTTCGCAGTCATGATAATAAGAACTTATTAAATAAAAAGCAAGAAACACGCCTTCTAGAATTGTTTTTTTTTCCTTCTTTCATACCCCTGTTCTCAAAAATTTTCATTTCAACAATTATACAATTCCTTTTTCGCCGTGCCGACTAAGGAAGTATAATATCTTTTTAGTCCCCCTCCCACTTCCTCCTTCCACAGCCCTCTCTGCAATCCTACTTTCCTCCAACTGCGGATTTACTTTAACAGCACAATGCGCAAGACGAAATATATGACATTTTTTTCTAGCGAAAAAATGAAAGAAAATTTAAACATAGAACACTAATCTGAATAATTAGGTTTTTGTCAAGCCAGCACGATGTACAGCTGTAATCACACCATCCAATAAACAATGAGAACGGCTGATTTGCATTGCTTATAAGCGTTGCCAGAAGCTTGCGCTCATTCTTGTAATTTTCGCACTTTTTTAAAAATCTCGATCCGTTTAAATTAAAAAAAAAAAAAAAGATTCAAGGGGCAGTGGGGAGGGAACTTTTTTTTCTCTCTATCTGTTTGCGAGAAAGTCGCGCAGAAAATACATTTATATGCTTTATTAGAGCATCTTCATCCGCCCTCTGTCGTTTTCCCTTCTTCGTGTAATTCTGCTCACACAAATTATCGTCTGCGTATTGCCAGGTAATTGTTATACATGTGACACCGTGGGATATGGCAATATGTTCAGAGGCTCTCGATCTACAAGTTTTTTAATTTTTTTTTTCTCTCCCTGACCCTCCTTTCCTAAGATTAGAACTTTAATTCAGGGGTGAAGGGAATAAGTGGATTTTAGTGACTACTCATTTCGAGAAAAAGTAAAATAAATAGATAAAATAAACAAAAGTGAAAAGTAATGATGTTTGTTTAATCATTCTGGACTTACAAGGGAGCTGGTGTTCTCTTAGAAGAGTCAGTCTGAGGAAATGGGGCTCCCATGAACACCGCTTGAGGATAAGGAAGATACGATAGTTTGGAAGTAAGTTTTATTTTTATTTTATTTTAAAATCATCAGTGCTGCAGCAGTCATACACAATTTTCATACTCTAAAAGAAAATAAAGCGTATTAAAAAATATAAGTTTGATGAATGTATCACTGAAGTTGAGTAAAAGAATGAGCAAACCTAAAATGCAAGCTCTTGCTAGGGAAGAACTCATTAGCGAAGCGTTCACGAAGTAGATTAAAAACTTTCTGAAATCTTGAACAAATCTATCTGTTGTTCACATCCAGCTGACTTTTACTGATATGAACTTAAAAGAGCGAAATAATTTGTAACTAAATACGAAGTTTGAATAATACTACGAGACAAGTAATAAAACGGTTTAAAAAAAATCAACCGACACAAAAAAAAGGAATTATATAACGAGAAATAACACAAAATCTATGAAAAGCATACACCAACAAAAATCTTATAAACATGTTTTTTTTTTCCCCCCGCTTTTCTGAAAAATGGGATGCTTTACATGTCGGAATCTACCAGAATGGAGTCTAGTTTAAGTTTTCCAAATCAGTTAAACCGTCAATGGACGTGGGAAAAAAAAAAAAAAAAAAAGCTGAACATGAAAATTGCTTTTTTTTTTTTTTTTTTTTCACGTCCATTGACGGCTTAACTGATTTGGAAAACTTAAACTACGGTACGGTATAGGTAGCGGTACGGTAAAGAATACCGTACCACTATTTGTCACTGTAAACGCGAAGCATTTATCCAGTTCTATTTTTGCAATAATATAAAATAAACGATAAATGTAAAATGAATAAATGTTTAACCGGGAAAAGAACAACAACAAAAAAAAATATTTAACTGCTTCTTTTTCCTTACACAATAATCGAAGAAATAACTAAAATTTTGAGTGACTGAAAAATCTTGCGAATGTAAGCAAGAAAGTTTATTGATACCTTTCGTAATTTACATGAGAGAATTAAATAAATGCTTCGCTAAAGAAAGCAGAAAACTCCTTAAATTCTATTGGTAAGTTTTCAAATCGTAAAATAAATAAATATGAGTTTTTGAGATAAGTACAAAATACTTTCTATTGAGTCAAATAAAATGTTTAATTATAGTTGAAAAAACGACAGCAAGAAAAGAAAAACAATTCATTTTATCATTACATTATCACTAAAGAATAGAAAATACTAAAATGTGTTTCGAAAAATAAATATATATCCTATATGATATATTTGATTTATTCTTCAATATACATATATCGTATATGTATATTGAAGAATAAATCAGAAATCTGATTCTATTCACATATTTTTCTAATCCATGAATGACATGATGATGTATGTGTAAATGCATAGATTTCGCTAATAAGCCCCCCTTCCCCTCTAAATTGATCATGTTCTCCTCAACTCTTCCGACTGCAGAAGGAATAAAATCATAGAAACTGTTTAAATTTTCATCACTAAAACTAACATGTTTATAACATTCTTTACCATATTCCTAACTTTTGAAAGAAGGAGAACATTAGGAATGCCATTTACTTTGAAAAATAAATAATCCTGTTCACATAATCACTTAGTTGGGATGCGAATTTAAAAGTGATACACTTTTACAAATTTAATCATTGCATTATCCTCTACTGACACAATTTTTAACTACAGCAGGAAATATATTGAAACTGCACATAATATGAAAAATAAACACAGATCGGTCCATTTTTACACATTATTTTAGTTTCAAAAGGAATTTTTTAATGTTGGAATTGCACGCATTTTGTTAAATTAAACTGTAATTTGATCACGTTCTTCTTGTCTTTTAACCAAAAACACTAAAAACGGGGAAATTACATTAAATTATACGCAACAAAGTAAAAGCTTCATTGAATGTTTCATTTTTAAAATATTGAATTCTAAAACAATTCATGTTAAAAGACAATCTCTAAACGTCTCAGCAGAAGTTTTAAAACTTCAAAGAAATTTTAACATCTGGAGGCGAAATCCAGTTAATTTATTTGATTTTTCAAGCAGATTTTTCAAGTTTACATTTTTTTAAATTAAAAAGCTCTGTTTTCTTAAAAAAACGCCATTTTTAGATTCTGTTATGTGTGGGTTTTTGATTTTAATTAAATAATTACACATAGTAATTTGTAAGTTTCTGAAAGTGTTGGAATGTTATTGTATTATTCCTGTTATTGTATTGTAACTGAATGTTATTGCATTCAGATCTCTCTGCATAGTTTGAATTTTGAACATACGACCTTTTTTTATCCTCTTTGACAGTCCCCTTTGCGTAACAGCTATAGATGAAATAAAAATATAATTCGGTGCATAATTTCTTGGGATGTGAAAGGAATTAAAACACTAAACTTCTCCCGCTTTCGCAGAAATACCCATTGTAATGTCGGGTATACACTATATAGCGCAGGCAGAACAGTTGAGGCAATTAATGACCCTACAAAAAATAGGTTCGGTTATTGAGATTGAGATCCTGTTCTTTGCCAGGATTCTCACTCGGAAGATGTTTGCAGACTGGGTGGTTTTTTTCACCGATATCATAGGAATTCCTACGGGGCAAATAGCGATGATTTTCTCGCGTGTTCCGCACTCGCAGTGCGTGTCGCAGAAGTGTAGACAATTGGGCGAGAAAGTATACCCACCCTTACACGTTTCCTGATTGCAGTTTAACAAATAAAAATATAAAAATAAAGTAAATAAAACAAAATAAATGGCAAAGCGGCGATAAGATGAAAAAATTTTCAACAGAGTTCGGCTTTGAAATGAAATCTACTTTCTCGTTACCGCCATGAATTTAGCCGTCCCGCACATGTCTTTCTTGCGATGATGAATGTTATATATATAAACCATAATATAAGTTAAAAGAAAATAGCTATTAAAGAAAGAAAACTTTGAAATGGGGGGGTTCGGAATCCCTTTATTATTCCTCCTTCAAAGTGACTGCCGCCTCCGGTAGTCGCTCTTCCATCGCTCAATACGATATACCAATCAGTAAATGAACACCGGGTTTTTACATAAGAAAGGATGTCTTGCTAAAATTCGTTAGAGCTATACTAATTTTACAGCTTTAATATCAGCACAACTTAATTAAGAAATAATTTATTTCGTGATCATTAGATGGTTTCTCTAATACGGGGTGGGGCATAAAAATCTCCCCATTTTCAGAGGTCAATAAAAATATATAGGACATTGAAAACAAATATTTTATGTTTACATTCGGAAAGAATAATGTTTGCCATTAATTAATTTTTACAATCTGTAACAATTTTTGCTATTAATTAATTTCGAGGTTACGAAAAAGTGTATCGTCTAAATGTTTTCCTTCGTTCTCTGTACACCTGTGAAGTCTCTCCCAGAAATTCAGCATAACCTTTTCCACCATTGCTGGAGGAATTGCTGCAATTTCGACATAAAATATTTGTTTTCAATGTGTAAACATAAAATATTTGTTTTCAACCTTCTATATATTTTTATTTCTTAAAATGGAGAGATCTGTATAACGCAACGCAATACAATCTCAACAAATCATTTCTTTCATTCACGGAACTTTTACACAGCAATACTACCGGAATATTTCTCATTTTGACGAATAGCCTTTTCTTTTTTTCTTCTGCCAATTGAAGAAACTTTTTCGAATTCAAGGATTTTTTTTTCCATTTTCACAGATTTTGGGGAAGAATTAAGGAAATAGAACGTATCGAAGGAGTACGGAAATCTTTCGTTGAAAAATGAAAAATAAATTAATGTATGTAGAACGCACTCTCAAAACATTTTCCTTAAATTTCACGGAAATTTTTCTGTCAGCAGTACGGCCGGAATATCTTTGTTTAACGAATATCTGTTTTTTTTTCTCCAGTCAGTCGAAGAAACTTCTTCAGATTCAACGATTTATTTTCCTCTTCCAGATTTTCGGGAAGGAGAATTCATGGAAATATAACGTTTCCACAGGGTACGAAAATTATTCGTTGAAAATGATGAATAAATCAGTGTATAAAGACGAATTTTTTCGATAGACTTGTAAAGAAAGATGCTGTAAACTTAAAAATTTTATTTTTATTTATTTATTTATTTTTGTAAAACTATGTAAGAACTAGATACGTTTATAAACAGATTAAGTTGTTAACAAATGGAAAGAATTTACGTTAATAAACAGAATAAGTTGTTAACAAATGGAAAGCAAACTGAAATTACTTTGTAAAGAGTGCATTTGGGGGAAAAAAGTTTTTTTTAAATCAAACATTTTATTCAAAGATGAACTTAAAGGCATAAAAGACTTGCTGAAAGAATTTTCAAGCTAAAACACTTTTTGTAACAAGTCCACACTAATTCCCCTGTCATCGGCGTAGGTTCTTAAAATATCCATTAAGTATAACCTTTTTTTAAAACGTCGAAATTTTAAACATCAAAACGACAGTTGCGGTTTGGTAAATTATGAGTAAAATGAATAGTCTACAGAAAATATACAACGAATATCAAATGCATTGGTGTGCTGACATGCCGACTTTTTAAACTCATTTACATCATAGAAGTACTATTTTAAAACTAATTTAATTGACTTCTTTTAGTATCAATAGCAAACAAAGAGTTCAGGTTTATCTGGAACAGTAATATTTACTGTAGCATTTTCGTGATTCAAAAGAAGAAATTTTGATACCAAAGCTATTATCTCAAGGAATACATTTCTGCATCGAATTAAGTTGTGTTCATTTTATTTCAGAGCCGTTTGAATAAAGTAGGGTAAAATGATTAAAGGGTTAGGTTTGTATTTTGTGAACATGTTTATAATTTTAGATGCTTTCTTTTTTATATCTGCAATACTTTGTATAGGATACTAGCTTCTACCCGCGACTTTGTCCGCGTCAGCTTTAGAATTAGAGAAAAGTGAAGCAGTGTGTGAATAGCAAAAAAGAAGTAGTATGATGACACTTCCGCTTTAGGCGAAAATGACTGTATTTAAATATTATTTATTTTAAATGAAGTATAATACATGCATATGTAAAGTTACGAATTTTTTTCCGCATGTGGCGAATGGAGAAAGTTACGATAATATTTGTGAACTAATTTGAGTGTTCCTGTAAAAGAACTATCTACGCTATATGCATGAATTTTAAGCTACGTTATTCAGGACTAGTGTCGTGTTTTTTTAAAATCGGTTCAGTAGTTACAGAGATGTCCATATAGCGTAATGCATTAGAATTCTTTTGAGTGTCACTGTAAAAGAACTATTTATGCCATATGCCTGAAAGGTAGCCTATAATACTCAGGAATACTGTTAACTTTCTATCAGTGAAAAAAGTTTTAGAATAGGCCCAGTATTACAGAGATACCCATAGAGCATAATGCAGTTCTTATGAGTGTACCTGTAAAAGAACTATTTATGATATGTGCATGAAAGGTAACCTATAATACTCAGGAACAGTGTAACTTTCTATCAGCGAAAAAGTTCCAGAATAGGTTCAGTAGTTACCAAGATGCCCATAGAGCGTAATGTATTAGAATTATTTTGAGTGCTTCTGTAAAAGAACTATGTATGCTGTATGCATGGAAAGTTGTCCGTATGCTAATCCAGGGTATAAGCTATCTCCATTCCAAATTTTATCCAAATCCGTTCAGCCGTTTTTGCGTGATTGAGTGACATCCAAACACTACACATTTATAATATTAGTAGGATTTGAAAATTTATGAACTTTCAGAAACACATTTGGACTTAATTCTTTTTTTTGCTTTTTAATTTGGCCCAAAACTGACGTAATTTACATGATATTTCATGTTTTTCAAATTCACGCGATTCTGCTAATAGCATTTCTGCTTTACTTCAAAAGCGTAAATCACTTTATGTGGGTGAACCTCGCAAAGAATGACAACATAAATATGGTTTTTAATTAATAATTAAAAAGTAATCAAAATTTAAAAATTCTGAGCCTCAGGTGCGCACTGTGGAACTCCTGGGTTTATATGCTCAAATTCTCAGAGCTCTGCCTGCTGTAGATTCGTCTGGAGATCGCACGCATACAGATTTACAAAAATTCACTTTTATTATTATAAGATTAAACAGTAAAAACGTGAGTAAATAAATAAATAAATCTTATTTTCGTATTTTTATTTCTATTTCAAATGAGAAAAATAACTCAAGCCTTAGGATACTGGACACAGATTTATAAATAGCTGCTAACAGAGTAAATGTTGCTGCACGCCTTAACGAAGGGCATGAAGACCATGAAATGGTGAAAGCATGATATTCTTCGAATTATGTTAAGAAAAGTCTAATTCTTCAATTTTAAAAAAATGTTGAAGAGTGGCTCAAGATAGTATGACTATAACAGTTCATTCGTACAAAATATCTGCTGGCTGTTAAGTAATGGTGAAAAGTCCATTATAACTTTTCGGACAGATTTTGTTTGCATAAATGGAGCTATTTACAATTAAATACCTAGAAAAATCTTAATTTGGGAATAAATATACATTTCTAGAAAACGGTGACATACATCAATGAAATTCGAACTGAACATATAAGTGAAATATAGTATGAGACAAAAGTCAAATGTAAGTGTATTGTTATTTCATTAGAATTTTCCATATTAACAAAAATCAGTAAATTATTTACTTAGTGAAATTTTGTATAAATTATCTGTTGATAAAAGCATATCGATGAAATTATGCATGCATTTAAGATTGTTTACAGAAAGTATTACATCTCAACTGTATTTTTGTCAACTATTCCAATGTACTGAATTTTTACAATTTCCCAGTTTTTAAAATTTTATATAGATGGGGTATTATACTTTTAATTTTTGAGATCCAAATTAAAAATCCATATTTGATAAAGTTTATGGTATATATTTTTCAGTTAATCATATTCTTACAAAATCATTTTGTATGAGTTGTTTCTTTTCTTTCTTTCATCTCCCCACCCCACCCCACCTATAATCATTTTACAAAAATGATCTTAAAAATAAAATGAAAAATAAAGGGTTAAAATGATCATAATAACAAGCTAAAATTAATGATTAAACAGTTTTCATGTTTACAAAATAAGCAAGCAAAAATTTGTAGATACCTTCCGATAGTCCAATGTAAAATATTTGTCAAAAAATTTAAATATGTTGTATCATTTTAGATGGGTAGTGTAGCAAATTTGAAAACAGTTAAAAAATAGCATTTAACTATATTCTATATGCTTATATGAGAGGTCAAACGAAGTATTAACGCTTAAAGCTTTCATAAATTATGTATAATTTGACATAAAAAAAGAGTAGCATAAAGTAACAGTGAATCAACTATCTCAGATATCGCTGACGGTTACTTATTTTATTTTTAATTTGTTTATTTATTTTTGGAGAACGGTATTGTAAGATACTTTAAAATAAAAAGTTGCTGTGTTAGCTTTTAGAGATTGCAATAAATTACACTTTAACAGAATGTGATTTGTTAGCATCATTATTAAAATTTACGATTTAATTTAAATTTTAAAAAACGTATTATGTACTCGTAAGATTATTATTTATTGCTGAAATCTGTTTTATTTAATTTCAAAAATATTTATTTTACAGTGTTGAAAAACATTGCAGTAGAATCTAAGTACTGGCCCTTACTGAGTTTTGGATTTATTTTGATGGTAGTAAGAGGAGCAAAAAGTGGTAAGTAATTCAATTTTTAATTATACCGTCACTATTTTTCCAAAAGAAAAAAAAGAGCATTAAGGTATTATTAAGTAATTTGTTCTTAATTTTGTGATAAAGTATGATTACCCACCAAGACAGAAATAATAACTTTTTTTTTAAATATCATAAAATAATAATAATAATATAAAAAGTGTTTTAGACTGGTAAAATTAATAACTTGTCTCAAAAACCTAACAGAGCAATAAAGACAGAACACTACTATACTCCGTTAGTAAGGTTTTGCACAGTAATAAAACTACTCTTTGAAAATAAACACTCAAAAAACTGGTATTATAAGATAAAATAAATAAAAACTTTGTGAAAAAAACACACATAAAAGGTTACTTCAAGGCGTAACGATCGTTTCGACCGAAAATTCGTTCGGTCTTCTTCAGACTGAAGAAGACCGAACGAATTTTCGGTCGAAACGATCGTTACGCCTTGAAGTAACCTTTTATGTGTGTTTTTTTCACAAAGTTTTTATTTATTTTAAAAGTACTCTTTGCTGATGAAAAGAGGGACTTGGCATACAGGGGGTTTTGCACCATTTGGAATGAGCAGACCGATTTTATGGTTGTTCTGTTCAATTTATTCAGGGCTATTATCTTTGCTAGAATTATTACAATATTGTTACTGTGGAAGAAATAGCAAATTGCAATTAAATTCAGATTAGAAATAATACCAGTAAAACATTATTTTATTACTTCCGTGAATAGAAAAGAAATATACAGGTATAAACTAATTTTTCTTTCAAAATTCTTTTGTTAAAATAATATTCCGTACTTAAGGAAGCGCGTAAGGGGACACATAAATTCTCAATGGTTCAGTATGCAGGATGTTTCTAAATGGTTTTTACAAAATATTAAGGGAGATAGGGTACATAATGAGGAATCAGAATCACTTAGCAATTTGGGGTCGAAAACGTCGTCTTCATATAGCTGTTGATAATCACTTTGGAACGCGTGCAGAAACAAGAGAGAAACTTTCCGAGCATTTTTTTGTCAAAAACTATAGTATTTTTCTCAGAAAACATGTGATTAAAATTCATAGTTTTTTCTATTTCATTTCTTGGATTAGATTTTTAGACACAAGCCCATTGTATACGAAACTTGTTTAAGAAATTAGACAAGCATTTCAACACTTTTCATAAAGTGATTATTACCAGTAAGTGAAAACGGCGTTTTTGACCCCACATTGCTGTGTGATTCTGATTCCTTATTATGTGCCCTATCTCCCTAATATTTTGTAAAAACAATTTAGAAACACCCTGTATAATGTATAGGTCAGGTATGAGCAATCCTTGGATAGTTGGGTGCCAAACTTTAGGATGTTAGCGAAGTCGCGGGCTGTACAATTGGAATTTACAATGCGATGGAGATTTTATTAGTTTGTGTGCAAGTTTTTTTATTGTTCTGAGCTTTTATGATTTTTATAATAATCAGGGTGTAAAAAAATCACATTTTTTTAATAAAAAAATCTGATTTAAAAAAATTTTAATCAGTTTTTTTAGTCAGATTAAAAAAATAATTGTATCAGATTTTAAAAAATATGTTTAACTTCTTTATATAAAGAGTATAGACAACTGATAAATATCTAGTTGTTGATAGTATAAATCCTGTAAATAAAATATTTCTTTGGTATGCGAATAAAATAATTTAATCCCAAGTGAATGAGGAAGCATAGCAAACTTGACTGATCATATACTGCAAATTTAAAAGTGAAGATTTCCGAAATAAAACTTAACATAAATATTAATCGCGTGCAATGCAACAACCATTAGTATTGATCACAGCGTCTTTCAGCTTGTTGGCCACTGAAATTTAAATGTACGGCGTCAAGGGCCAGTAAAGTAGAGCATTCTTTTCATTAATATAGTCCTAAAAACAATATATTAAAGACTAATTAATGGATGTAATGTCAAAAATTCCAAATATGTATTTATAAGTTTCTTTGCAAATTAAAGTTCTTAAAATAGGATAGCACATATCGATAAAAATAAATTATTAAATTATAACTGAACATTTTTTAGTATTATGTTTATGAAGATTGAAAACAAATTTGAAAAAATTAAATTTTCACAATAATTCCTTTTCTTAAAAATTTAATTGATGGATTCTGATTTGCGCTTCTTAAGGTACAACTGGGTTGGCAGGTGAATGGAACAGGTCTCATGAGCCAATAACGGCCCGTGGGGCAAAGGTTGTGTACCCTGATTTAAATCAAAGATTCTTTTAAAAAAACAATTGATATAAATCATGATTTAAATCACTGATTTACATCATTGACATGATGATAATAATGTTAGTATAAATGTACCTGTTATATTACTTTCTTAATTGATTTCTTCACAAATATTATCTCACCTCAATTGATTGCTATATTTCTTTTCTGAAGGATCATATAACTCTTTACAATCCTCCACTAATAAAATTTACTTTTCATCGTCCATCGCTTTCGGTTTAAAAAGAAAAAAAAAATCCAGTTAGGTAAAGAAGCAATTTCGCCAGGAATGGACGCTAAATTGAAATGTCAGACTATTTTTTCTCGTACTGCTAGTGAAAGGCAATTAAAACACCTGCGTGTTTAAAAAAACATCTGCGGAAACCACCAGCTTTCAGAAGCGGTATTCCGCGATTCGAAAGCTTTTGACGGCTGCAATCCCTTTTCAGACAAGTGGGCGTTACAGCTGTAGAAATGCAAGAATTTGCATTTCTACAGCTGTAACGCCCCCCCCCCCCATCGATAAAGTTTGCATATTCTTCTGTGGGGAAACTAGATTACTTTTGAACCGTTAATTATTTGATCACATTCATCAGCATAAGTGATAAGGCCTTTTGAATGTCGCTAGGGTGAGCTTTTAGCATCTCCTATTCCCAGCGACGGATTAATCCAATTTTGTAGGAGGGGGAGGATAGTTGGAAGATTCACATACACATAATTTTATGGAAGTAAAATTGGATCTTTTACATTAATTTCTTTTTTCTCGGGAGGGTCGGTCCGGGACCAGTCGGTTGTCTCCTCTGCCCCCCTCCGTTAATCCGTCCTTGCCTATTCCTGCAAATGAAAATCTAGCTTTTCTAAGATGGGTATAGCCCACCTTAACCCCCAATCTAGCAACACCAGTCATCACACATGTTTGCTATAATTTCTTTGAAGTTATAAATTTAAATAGCTTATGTGTTTTGCCAGATAGGATAAATCATACAACCATACTGAGATATTTTTTTATCATTATTCTTTTATTTCAAAATCGGAAGAATCTTACCTATTTTTACTCTTGAATATATACTCCTATCAAACATTTTATGGGCACACTACGCTTTGTCTTGATGCACAATTCTATGAATATGATGACATCTGTCATAAATTTCATTATGTGTTTATTTCAGTAATGAAAAATAAAGTTTTTTCCCCCTTTTCACAAGGTTTTCAAAGGAACTCCATCTCTAGCTACAATAATTTCAATAAAAATATATTATATTTTTCCAGAAATTCAAAAACAAAATAAAAGATATCTTGTTCTGTGCTAGTGCATGTCATCGATATTAGCTTTAACAATTCCTCAAAATTGTTACATAATGATGTTGCACAATCAAAGAAAGTATAATTGAATAAGCACCAAGCCTCTCATGATGGGGATTGGCTTAGTAATAATAATTACTACTGTTCTAGTTTCTGGCAAGATATTTGCGTTCTTCGGTAAGTTTTTATCGGGTTAAGTGGTTTTTTATGGTGTTTTCTAACGTGGAATTTTTTTTTCATTTTAAAATATACTTTTACCAATAATTTCGCATTATCAAATTTGAATGTTCATTTTTAGTACATTTAAACAATTCCTTCATTATGAAAAGGAACAGTTTCAAGTTTATAGTTAAAAAAAATATTTAAATATATACCTTTCAAACAGTTTTTTTAAATCACCAAAAGTACCAAAAACCTCCAGACCTCAAAGAGTTAAAATATTCAAACACAAAAGAAAACTCTGAAATGTGCTTTACGGTCTCTCTTTGCTTCCACTCCATTTGTTTACAAAAGATAATTTTTGTCCCATTAGGTTAATAATAAACGATGCGCACCGTCTTTTTTATTTATAATTTTAAACTTGAATCACATGAAGAGGCACATTCATATTTAATACTGTGTACTTCCCGGCAGTTTAACATTAGGTGGTGTTGATTTCTGTTTTGTTTCCCTTTTCTCTCTGCCCGGCGTATATTTCTAAAGAAAAGCCATTTTTCTCTGACGCCACGATTCCTCAGATTTTTTTTTCTTTTTTTTCCCGCGAATGAAAAAAATAATGAATTTTTGTCGCCGCTTTCTTGTAAATCTTTTCCATAACCGCAAGAGAATTTATTTTAAAGCGGATGAGAATAATTAAATTTTTTCTTTGAGCTTCATTTACGTGCGGATTTTTTCTTTCGAATGCTCCCCCCCCCCCCCCACTATCACCCCCTGAAACACAAAGTGGAATGGAAATGTTAATTTCAGCATTCGTTTGTGAGGATATATACCATTACAGGAACAAAGCTTCTTAAAAGATAGCGTGCGTCTAGTAGAGTAAGGTATTTTTGATTAAAAATTCTGAGCATGGGAATTTGTTCATGCAATAAAAGACAGCTTACATATGTTTGACTGTCAATAGCGTCGTACATGCGTATAATAAAAAGCAATGCATACAGTAGCGTAGCAATTCAATAAGTTTGTGAGGGGCTCAGTATTTTTCTATCAATGCTGGAATCTAAAAAAGACATCATATTGAGCTGATCTGTGGTTACTTTCTCCCTTCTTCCCATGGGAAGGGCTCAAGCCCCCTCAGTCCCCCCTTCTTTCCTACGCCACTAAACGCATAATTTTTGGACGGTCTATACACAGGTATGCAAAATACGAACAGGAAAAAAAAAACAAAAAAAAAAAAAAACGTTTTCAGATTTGTTGGAAAGTGTTACAGACATCAAATGGGTAACATTATAGTGTATATTGAAGGTTCGTTCCTATTCCATCAATGTTCTACTTTTTTTTTCTTTAAAAAAAAAAAAGAAAAAGAAAAAACTTTCGAGGCAATGCGGTGTGAATTTTGTTAAATAAAGAATTATTTATTTTAATAATAATAAAAAATAATAAACTTTATCGGTCAGTGATTTAATCCTGTTCTCTTATTTTGCTATTCTTGCGTGTACAACAGAAAAGTTTTTAAAGTTTTCTTCTTTAAAAAAAAAAAAAAAAAAAAAAAAAAAAAAAAATGGATGCCACGGAAAGTCCGACTTTCCCACGGAACAGAAAAATCCCCTTGGAACAGCCTTCTGTGGACCAAGCATGATGATTGTCGGATGAAGTTCGAGAGTTGTTACAGTAAACCGAGAACATCTAAGCATGAATCGTTAATATTTGCTCTAAATTGATTAAAATTTTTGAACTGAATTTATTTCCTTGATACACTATTTTAATAATTCAAGTGGTTTTGCTTAAAACTTAAAAAAAAAAAAAAATTCTCACGTGTTTTAAATACTATTCACGGATCCTTCTACAATATTTGTCTGTTCAGTAAATTCAAGACAAACCTCTGGTTAAGTCTCATAACTCTTTCTATGTAACGACCTACACTACATATGTTCAACCTCCGGCCCGCGGACCAAATATAGCCGGAACCGGCGTTTGATCCGGACAGAGGAACATATCAAAACCCCATATAGAACCCGTATAAACCATTCAAAATCCCAATTATACAGCCGGAAAACTGTCGGCTAAATACAGTAAAGACATCTCAGTTAATCTTTATGACCAATTAAAAGCTCTAAAAACATGCTTAAAATCTGAAATTCAAAAAATACATTCCATTAAGGAACTCATTGAATTATTGCTTATAAAATTCAATAGTCTTGCATCCAGTTTTCCGGAGGTAATAACAGCATGCTTTTTATTCTTGACCCTTCCAGTTACAACCGCAACTGGTGAAAGAAGTTTTTCAAAATTAAAATTGATAAAAAATTACCTAAGAACGTCGATGGGACAGGAACGCCTGTCAGACCTGTCACCAGGGGCGTAGCCGGGGGGGGGGGATATCGGGATACATCCCCCCCCCGAAATTTTTGGATTAGTGATGAAATTCCGTCTATTTATACACATACAAGTTCCTATCCTCCGCCCCCCCCCCCGAAAACTTTTCCTGGCTACGCGCCTACCTGTCACTATTGTCCATAGAGGCAGAAACTTTAGAAAAACTAAAGTCATCATCAGCTATAAATTATTTAATAAATCAGTTTCTCGAAAAAAAAAGGCAAGGAGAGTGTATATTTAATTTGAATTGTTTGCAAAAATTTTGGAAAAAGTGACAGCTAGATAATTAGGATGAATAAATATTTCTTTTAATTTTATGCAAACTTTTTTTTGTGAGAAATCTTTACTCTTCCTAAGGACCCCCAAACAAATTTTTATACGGGGCCCCGCCATGCTTCTTTTGAAATTGTGTTTCATGTCCAGGTACCAAAAGGATTAGAGAACTTTTGGAAAAATCAAAGACAATACAATTGAGACTGTCACATACAGACAGTGGATCTCTGCGGATCGATGTAACTTGGAAATAATTAAAAAACCGGTTAGTGAATTTGTTGATGCATTTTGTGAAAAACTTCCTGTTCTACTTCGTCATCACTTCACAGCAAAAGAACAAAGTGCATTTCTGAGACATACAAAGAAAAATCTTTTGGAGTGTGAAGTGGCTGTCATTTGTGACTTTTCAGAGAATTATTCGATCATTTTGCAAGATGAGGCACAATCATATTATTGATCAAATAGTCGGGCAACCATTCACCCTTTTGTGGTGTATTTTAAAGAGAAAGAAATCAAACATTTAAATTTTGTAATAATATCAGACTGCCTCAACCACAACACTACAGCCGTCTACCTGTTCCAGACAAAGTTGATGGGATATCTGAAATGAAAGTTTCAAAGACCTCCCAAAAAAATCTTCTATTTTTATGACGGATCTGCGGCCCAATATAAAAATTAAAAAAAACTTTATTAACTTGTGTAATCATAAGCAAGATTTTGGAACTGAGGCTGAATGGCATTTTTCAGCAACAGCACATGGTAAAGGACCATGCGATGGCTGGGGGCCACAGTCAAAAGACTAGCAGCCAGAGCAAGCCTAAAGACCGTATAAGGACCAAATTATGGATACAAGGCAACTGTTTGAATGGTCACATCAGAACATATCTAACATAGACTTTGTATTTGTGACCCTTGAAGAATACATTAAAACTGAAGAACAATTGGCCAACTGGTACAATACAGCTGTAATTATACCAGGCACCCAGAAATTTCATGCCTTCATACCTCTCAAATGTGGAACCAAAGTAAATGTGAAATTATTTTCTTCTGCATTTGTTTCGAGCATATTTCCTGTTGTAAAGGACGTACAGCAGATATTAGTGGGTATGTAACATCAATCTATGGTGACACTTTGTGGTCGAGTTATGTTCTTGATGAAAATTGCAGTAAAGTGCAAGTTACATTCCTCCATCCTTCAGGGCCAGTTTATACATCCCACACCACCTGATACACTCTGGATCGCTTTTGCAGATGTGATATGCAAAGTTAACCCCGTCACACAGACTGGCCGAACATACAGTTTACCAGACAATGAAGTGAACAAACGTGTGGGTATCTTCCAACGATTGAAGTCTCGATGAACTAATTTGTTAACCCTTAACTTTACTCATAATATTGGAGTTTTAATGGTAAGTGTCTATGTGACCTTTCTCCATTAAAAAAAATGTAAAAGTAATAGCCACTGCTTGTTTCATTGAAATGTGTTGCTTGTTTCATTCAATGAAATATTCAAAATTTTCTGAAACGATACTAATTCTGGTATTTTTCACAGCACGTATATTTCTGAAGCACAGTATCTCCTGATCCCATTGAGATCCCATGATAGAATTTTGCTGTTTGTATTAAGACATTACAAACTATATTTGATAATATTTTGGAATTTTTAAAGTTGCCACTTTTAGAGAAATTTAAATTTTAAAATTTTCAATTTTTTAAAATTGTAACCCCTATCTTGTGGCATATCATATTAAAGCCCCATTCAACAGCTTTAAAATGAGACCACTCTCAGCTTTATACCATCACTGGTTGACAGCCTATAATAGGCATCTAAAGAACATATCTTTAGATGTCTATAGGCCAAAATAGACAAAATCTTTAGATGCCTATAGACAAAATATGAATTTTTTAAATAAAAATTTAAATCTTTAAAAATTAATAACTTCAAAAATAATTGTGCTGCATCAGGGGCGTAGCCAGAAATTTTACATGGGGGGGGGTTACGACTACTGCAACTCATATATATGTATACGTGTGTGTGATAATGTAGTGAAGAATATACATTTTGTATGGCAAAAAATTCCTCATGGGGGGGTTATGACCCCCTAACCTCCCCCTTGGCTACGCCTCTGTGCTGCATAACTGAAATTTGGTATTTTTTCATAAGTCAAAGATACATTACTGGATACCAAAAATTATGAAAATCTGAGACATCAAGTCTGAATCAGTGTGTTGATTTGACATGGAATGACCCTAACAGTTCTGAAATAAAAGCTTATGATAAGATAAATTACCTGAAAAGTGTCAAATACTGTAGCACCAACACTAAAACAACTTGGAAAATTTCCCTACAATGAAGAAAAGTTACCTCGTTAAAGTAAAACAATTGTAAAAACATAAAGTGGTCATTAAGATTTGTACCTAGTAAAAAAAAAATAACACTAATACCATATGTAGAATACTGCTTTTATTATTGTAATATATTAATGTACACCACCATATGATATACATTTATTTATAAAATTATTTAAAATCACATGAGCGAAAAAAACTATTACTGAATTTTTCGAAATTAATATGCATGCAGTAATTTGTACATGTATGAAGTATTACGTATGCTGGATAGTATCGCATAATGAATAAGTTTGGCATGAACTTTCGATTTTTTCTAAACTTTTTTATTACTTTTTATTTTTTTAAAAGAATGTAAACACAGTGCTATTTCTCTGTTCTTTTATGCCAGAGATAGAGACTGTACATGTCGAGACATGTCCGGAAACTACTGCTGCACTGCCCTGTCCAGCCCTCACGTCGACCGAAGACGATGACCGCTCCCTAGCGGCATTCTGGTACAAGGACGACCAGGTGACGCCTTTCTACATGGTGGACGGACGCACAAGCGTTTCGATCGACCGCGGCCGCCATCGTCAGCTCTCCGACCTGGGTAAGAGAGCCTACTTCAATGTGACAAGCAAGCCGGCCCTTCTGTACCTGGATGTAGTTTCGAAGGAGGACGGCGGGCTGTATGCTTGCAGAGTCGACTGGTACAGATCTTTAACTAGGACTTCTATGGTTCATCTTAAAGTTTTGCGTAAGAATGATTTAGTTTCTTTTCTTTTTTTTTTTTTTTCTTTTGCCATCTTCCCCATCAAGTAGCGTACATCTCGGGCATGGGCGCCCATATGATTGTTTGTAAAGGGGGGGGGGATCAGGGATCCTACTCTATAGAACGATACTATATTTCAGTGTTGAACCATTTGTATGTTATACCAGTGCGTAATTCATTACGGTAATATACATTTCTTTGGAGCTACAGCGGAAACATGGTCTCTCCCTGCCTGTAGGTATGGGGGCCCATGATTCTCGTTGGTGGATCAAATATTTTAAATCTTATTGTTGCTTGAGTTAGTGCAAATATTTTAAAATAGCTGTTTTTTTTTTATTTTTGTTTTACATTTTCGGAAAGGGGCCCGCCACCCCCCTTTTAAATTCGCCACAGTTCCACTGTTCCTCTTAAATTTTAAGCGATTGAATTACAAACTTTTCCGAGAGTCATACTGTATTATTGGTCATTTTCAATACAATATTACAGTTTTCATTTTAAACAAGTGTTAATAAAAGTTGCTTTCCCGGAACTTTTAGTTATTATATTGGCTAGAAAAATGTTTTGTTTAGAAAAATTTAAGAAAACAAATATAACTTTCACACTTGGAACGACATAGTTGGTTTCCTAGCTTAAAAAAGACAACAGATATCCATCCTGTTACGAGAGATTAAATAAATAAATGATGATGATGATGATGAAAATAATTATAAGAATAATCTGGGGAGGCTCTATTCGAATACTTGATTGTTACCAAGTGTATAAATTAATTTGAATCTATGAATAATTTTGCAAAAATAATAAAAATTATAATGTGGAATTATTATATGGTGTTCCAATATTTCTTCCCAAATTCGCATACTTAATAAATTTATAACTACACCAATCAACTATGCGATTGTCTAGAGGATTTTAAGTACAAATATTTCAATCTAGGCTTCAGTATGTAAGAATTCTTTTTTGTAACCCTGCTAGAAAGTGTAAGTCATACACACAACAAAATCTATACAGTAAGTCTTACATACAACAAAATCTATACAGACAGTGTTCTATAATATGTGTACCTAATTTGAGCTCAACCGAAGGCAGCTTACAAAATACACTTACATTTTTCATTAGCTAGAACAAGTATACACACTTTTTTTATCTTTACGCTCTAAAGCAATTTTTAGACTGTAGATTTTTAATTATAGTTACTTTTACCAAATTTGATTTTTGTATTGCTAAAATTATCTGAATTCAGTAGAGGGGCGCAAAGTTTTCCATAAAAGGATGAATCCTCCACCCTCTTTTCAAAAAGCTCTCGTTAGTTCACAAAGAAAAAAAAAATCTGATGTGTCCAACACATGACTTCCTTGCACGTCTATTAATTCAAAAATGTTTTTTACGCACTTCCTCTAAGCTTATTTGTTTGAAAGAGATAAAATATCAATAATAGTAAGGTATAGCGATTTCTAGCCAAATATTTCGATATCGCCAAGCTGAGTTCAATTTGAAAGATTTCCTTCTGACACTTTATTTGGCGATATTTCACCAAAAGCCGACAAACTTGAGATAGTCAGCCAGATTTTGGGGATAGCCAAAGTATTCATTGACCACAGACTTTCAATGAATTGAATGCATCTATACACCTCAATGTATTCAAAGTCATTTGGCTCACCATGTAAATAAATTCTCAGTCGATTGCTGTCAAAAAAGATATTGAAAACAGTTAGATATTACCATAGTTCTAAATACAAAGTTAAAAAATCTACGGGTTAAAGTTTTAGAGTTATACAAAATAGGAAATAATTTTTGGCGCCAAATTTGGCGATATTTCGGCGAAACTCGTCAATGTCGACGACATTTGGCGAGATTTTAAGCATGAACCAAACAATGACAGATTATCGCCAAATTTGGCGATATTTCGCCAAAACTCGCCAAGAACGATAACAAATGGCGATACTTTGGGCCTGGACCAAATGACTGACTATCGCCAAATTTGGCGATATTTCGCCAAAACTCGCCAAGGTCGAGGACAGACGGCGAGATTTTGGGCATGTACCAAACAATGACTGTCTACAGTTGTATTATATTGAAGATGTCCATAGACATTAAGGTACTGAAATTCTTTTCGGTGGTCCTGTAAATAAACTCTCCAGTAGATTGGAACCAAAAATCGAGATGCACAACTAGATGTTACAACATTCTTATATATGAAATTTCATAATAGTTTTTGAGATTTGAGAGTTAAATATGCACACACATACACCAAAAGTCGCCAAACTTGGCGACTTTTGGCATAGTTCTTGAGGGAGGCACGTGACCGTGGTCGGACCATTACCTAACTTATGTGGTAGGACGGTATTGTGCTTGAAATGGATGAATGCCCCTAAAATTGCTATTGACCGTAATGTATTGGAAATCTTTTGAGTGTTCCTGTAGCAGAACTATAAATGATAAAGTCACTTTTTTTAATGGAGAAATTCATTTTCTAACTCTTTACAGCATATATCACTTCTGAGTCGTTTGAAATAGCCCAATACCTCTAAAAAACGCTTTGATGAATTTCGGCCCATAGAGCGTAATGTATTTCGAATCTTTTGGGCGGTCCTGTAGATAAACGATTCAGTCGAATGGAACTGAAAGGGGAGGTGTACAACTAGATGTTACATCAATCCTAAATATAAAGTTTCAACATTCAACGCCTAACAGTTTTTGAGATATGCGAGTTTAATGAATTTCGGCCCATTGAGTGTAATGTATTTCGAATGTTTTGGGCAGTCCTGTAGATAAACTATCCAGTCGAATGGAACCAAAAGGGGAGGTGCACAACTAGATGTTACAACTATCCAAAATATGAAGTTTCGACATTCTACGCCTAATAGCTTTTGAGTTAGGCGAGTTTAATGAATTTCGGCCCATAGAGCGTAATGTATTTCGAATCTTTTGGGCGGTCCTGTACATAAACTATCCATTCGATTGCTACCAAAAGGGGAGGTGCACAACTAGATCATAGAACAATCCTAAATATCAAATCTCAACATTCTACGACCAATAGTTTTTGAGATATGCGAGTTACATACATACGTACGTACGTACGTACAGACGGCATGGAAAAACTGGCCACAGTAGACTCGCCACTGGTCAAAATGAGTTGCAGACGCGTTAATATGATCGTGCATGCTAGCCTACGATGAGATGCATCGAAAAAAATTTTTAAATTAAATTTAGAGGTAGTCAAAATCGGTTTTTATGTCGAAATTTGGCCCCCAAAATTTTTCGGGATCACATTACTTCCTTATACTACGTACAAGGAAGTAAAAAAGTATTTCACGCTATTTACAAACGTTTATAAAAACCTTTACTTGTACTTTTAAAAATTTTCTTCTTTTGATTTCAATCATGATTTAGTATTCATTGTGACGCCACGTAACACACAATGTTACCATAAGCTGCCCTCGCCAGACACTGGTTCATTAAAATCAGATTATGCAATGTAAAGTATGAAATGAAGAAAAGTTCAGATGTGTCTAAAATGCACTATCTCATCGAAAATGTTTTTTTTTTTTTCCTCCTTTGGATTTTTTACTTTCCTTCCATTTTTAACTTATAACATGGTAGGAAGATACTAACATGGGTGCTTACCTTACATGGGTGTAGAATTCTATGGACCCATAGAGTTCGAGTCCCTCTTATAATTTACACTTATATATAGTAAGTGATAGCTGCCAACTACTACGGAATATAACTAACCACTTTTTGTAAACAGTCTATTTTTAATTACTTTTTTCAAAATAGCAACCACCTCGGGGGCGCAGCACAAACATTTTGCTCTATTTTAAGCCAAAAAATCATGTAGAAAAAGGGGTTCATTCTATTCCGTAGTAGCTGGCAACTAAGTTATATGTACGTGAATCAGTGGCCTAGCCAGATAATTTTCATGGGGGAGGGGGGGGGTGTTACGACTTTTGCAACTCGCATATATGTATATACGCCACTGACGTGAATATATGTAATTGTGGGGCCCGGCCCCCCCAATAATTTTGAAAACTTTACGCTTATGCATAGAACAATCCTAAATATCAAATCTCAACATTCTACGACCAATAGTTTTTGAGATATGCGAGTTACATACATACGTACGTACGTACGTACGTACAGACGGCATGGAAAAACTGGCCACAGTAGACTCGCCACTGGTCAAAATGAGTTGCAGACGCGTTAATATGATCGTGCATGCTAGCCTACGATGAGATGCATCGAAAAAAAATTTTAAATTAAATTTAGAGGTAGTCAAAATCGGTTTTTATGTCGAAATTTGGCCCCCAAAATTTTTCGGGATCACATTACTTCCTTATACTACGTACAAGGAAGTAAAAAAGATTAGGCTCTAATTCCCCCCCCCCCCCCCCACAGATTCAGTTTTTTTTTTTAACTTTTTCATGTCAAAAGAATAATCTATTTTCCTACTTTGAATAATATTAAAATCTAAAACTGATTACGAAACATTTATTTATAAATATAAATGAATGCTTAAGTATTATTTTATTAAAAGGAGTCAATTTGTTTTGTGATTGAAATTTAATTGTAGAAATTGTTTATTACGCCATCCATTTTATCAATAACTCAATTTAAGCTTGTGCACCTTCCCTCTTTCATCTTTTTGCATTTTCATCCCTGTAAATTCAAAAATAAAAATCACCATCTTTAAATAAACATAACATATGAATATACTATTTATTCCAAAAAAGTGTAAAGGGCTTTAATAGTTATCTGTTAGAGGTAAGTAGGCAATGTAAATTGAAAAAATGTTCGAAATAAGGTCGGAAATAAGACTCCGTTAAGAAAAAATTCCTCTCGTTCATTTACAAAAAGTTTCACTTTTTAAATTTGTTTACAACCCCCGTACTAAAAATTTCCCAAATAGCAAAATGTGTCCTATACACTAATGAGGTGACGTCTCAGAGATATCTTTGAAGAAAGCTGATCGGGGGCTATACATGATTTTGAATGTAAACGTTTATTGCTAGAGTGGGATAAAAAAGATTTTCTTTCATAAATTCGGTACGACTCCTGAAATGCGATCATTCGACGTGATTTTTTACCTTCGAGAGCCATTGAAAGTTGTTTAAGTCAGCGTTATATTTATCTTCATATCTCTGACTCTTTTAAAGCTATAATTATTAAATTTTGCATGTCACCTCATTAGTGTATGGGTCAACAAAACCGAGAATTTTTTGCACGGGGTCGTGTACAAATTTGAAAAGTGTAATTTTTTGAAAATTAACGAGAGGAGTTTTTTGTAGCATAATGTTTTTTTTTCCGACCTTATTTTGAACATTTTTTCAAATTAACACTCCCCACTTATTCCTAATAGATAAAAAATTAAAGCCCGTTACCACCTTTTTGGACGTCCTGTAGTAACTCGAGATGCAATTTGAGATAAGACACTAAAGTGTACTTAAAAACACACGATTTCAAGTTCTGGAAGTATCTTTGATCTTTTATGTCTGAAATACACTTGTAGGTGCTTTTTTGTATTATGTTTACAATAAATATTTTATTAAAATTTATTATAAGTATTTTAAAACATCGGAGTCCGTTCCATTTAATGTTTTTAACAGTTATTCCTTTTCACTACATTCCTCAAGCATTTAAAAAAAAAGATATGAGAGAGAGAGAGAGAAGTGTTCAATGACAGCAATTTCTCAACATTCGGATCGGAAGGAGATCTCCGCCAAAGACATTCCTATGCTGAATAGTCCGAATTATGTATATCATGAGGCAGTCGTGAATATTAGGAAGGAAGAATATCCGCTTCTCTTCGAAAGGAAAAACACTCCTTTTCTTATGCAGTACTGAGTCTTGGAAGCAAATAATAGGTCGCCGAAAACGCATCATCAGTAAACCTGATTTGAGAACGAAAATTAAGGAATAATCACAGGTTAGAATTACTTCTTGCGGACCTTTTGGTGCGCTTCTTTGGCACGAACATGACCTTGTGAGCAGATCCTGTCTAGCCCTGCACTGTAATTTGCTTCGCTTCCACATGTCTTTACCGAAGTCTAAAAAAAAAAAAAAAGGCCCATGATTCCTTTCCATCACCATGATTTCTGATTTTACTCAAAAATTGTGCTCGTCCACGGTTCTTAATGCTGGTCCCCTGAATACGTATATTCCAATTCATGCTAGTGTTTCCGAGTCATTTCCATGTCAAATCCACTAAAAGAAAAAAAAAAAAAAACAGCTTTTGTAACCCACCCTCACATATTATCTTGAAATTTGGCTGATTTGTTCAGACACTGAAGAAAATAACTCCTGTGATTTTTATTTATTTATTTAGTTTCGCTAGCTTTATTATTATCCTTCCAGCAGATGAGAGATACGCTAAGTAAAAAAAAAAGAGGTTCTAAGCATTTGCAATTTTATTAACTCTAAGATAATTACAGTATGATTTCAATGTATATGCTGCCGGCAAAGTATGAAACCCGTGCATTTTATAGAATGCCTAGGCCGTAGCACGCGACACAGTATTCTGGGCACGCCACCGATCAAAACGGTTTACATTTTAATTAAAAATAACACTATAAAAGTTCACTATGAAGTATCACGATCGAACGGACACTGA
Organism: Cheiracanthium punctorium; assembly: GCA_038373885.1. Taxonomy (NCBI): domain Eukaryota; kingdom Metazoa; phylum Arthropoda; class Arachnida; order Araneae; family Cheiracanthiidae; genus Cheiracanthium; species Cheiracanthium punctorium. The sequence continues at coordinate 117,995 of JAWZYV010013820.1, forward strand.
GTCAACCACCTATCAAAACCAGAGAATCTCAAAAACTTGGACCAACAGTGGGGAAATTATAATCATTTCGATTTCTCTTTATAGCTACGCGTTTCAATTTTTGATAAAGCTAAAAGAAATGGTGCAAACTAAAAATAAACATTTACACTTTAAATTAAAATTTATCTTTATTTTTTTTTTTAATACACAAAGAGTGAGTAAAAAAATAGTGTTCAAAAGAAAGGAAGATGTGTGCTGAAATGCAGTCTGACATCTCAGGACAAAGATCATAGTAACTTGAGGACAATTATTTTCTTTCCTTCAGTAACATACGTTTTTTACCTAATACTTTTGGATAATTACTAATTTTTATTGTTAACTTTTTTATTATGAAAAAGCAGCTAATAATAATTGTTAGTGTTAAAGCATTGTAATGTTGTTTTCCTGCATTAATGTGTGTTGCTGGAAAGAACGTTGTATAGGGATTATTGCAAGTGAAATGAGTATGTGGCCTGTGACCTCCTTGATCTTGACGATAAACTTGTCGACCGTTTTGGCTATTTGGCGACTAATTTGGTAAACTTAAGACTACCACAAATTTGGTGTGGTAGTCTTAAGTTTTTGAAACTAGTGGAATTTTTGTTGTATCTCAGTTATGAAAGAAATTGCGAGAACAATCTAGAAATATGGCGTCACGTCCGGCTTCGATGTCTATTAATAAGGAATTTCTCTCACTGTCGAGTTAGTGTGGTGGATTGCGGATAGAGAGAGCAGAGCTATACGATTGATAGTGCCATTTAAATAGTGTTAGCTGTAAAACTTAATGATTCACTGTGGCATGTGTTAAAAATGCTCTATTTTCTGTGAGACATAGTGCGTCAAATAAAGTGTTATTTTTCGTTTTTTACTTCCTTGTACGTAGTATAAGGAAGTAATGTGATCCCGAAAAATTTTGGGGGCCAAATTTCGACAAAAAAACCGATTTTGACTACCTCTAAATTTAATTTTAAAATTTTTTTCGATGCATCCTATCGTAGGCTAGCATGCACGATCATATTAACGCGTCTGCAACTCATTTTGACCAGCGGCGAGTCTGCTGTGGCCAGTTTTTCCATGCCGTCTGTACGTACGTACGTATGTATGTAAGTACGTACGTACGTACGTATGTATGTAACTCGCATATCTCAAAAACTATTGGTCGTAGAATGTTGAGATTTGATATTTAGGATTGTTCTATGATCTAGTTGTGCACCTCCCCTTTTGGTGGCAATCGAATGGATAGTTTATGTACAGGACCGCCCAAAAGATTCGAAATACATTACGCTCTATGGGCCGAAATTCATTAAACTCGCCTAACTCAAAAGCTATTAGGCGTAGAATGTCGAAACTTCATATTTTGGATAGTTGTAACATCTAGTTGTGCACCTCTCCTTTTGGTTCCATTCGACTGGATAGTTTATCTACAGGACTGCCCAAAACATTCGAAATACATTACGCTCAATGGGCCGAAACTCATTAAACTCGCATATCTCAAAAACTATTAGGCGTAGAATGTTGAAACTTTATATTTAGGATTGCTCTAACATCTAGTTGTGCACCTCCCCTTTCGATTCCATTCGACTGGATAGTTTATCTACAGAACCGCCCAAAAGATTCGAAATACATTACGCTCTATGGGCCGAAATTCATCAAAGCGTTTTTTAGAGGTATTGGGCTATTTCAAACGACTCAGAAGTGATGTATGCTGTAAAGAGTTAGAAAATGAATTTCTCCATTAAAAAAGGTGTCTTTATCATTTGTAGTTCTGCTACAGGAACACTCAAAAGATTTCCAATACATTACGGTCAATGGCAATTTTAGGGGCATTCATCCATTTCAAGCACAATACCGTCCTACCACATAAGTTAGGTAATGTTCCGACCACGGTCACGTGCCTCCCTCAAGAACTATGCCAAAAGTCGCCAAGCTTGGCGACTTTTGGTGTACGTGTGTGCATATTTAACTCTCAAATCTCAAAAACTATTATGAAATTTCATATATAAGAATGTTGTAACATCTAGTTGTGTATCTCGATTTTTGGTTCCAATCTACTGGAGAGTTTATATACAGGAACACCAAAAAGAATTTTAGTACTTTAATGTCTATGGACATCATCAATATAATACAACTGTAGACAGTCATTGTTTGGTACATGCCCAAAAACTCGCCGTCTGTCCTCGACCTTGGCGAGTTTTGGCGAAATATTGCCAAATTTGGCGATAGTCAGTCATTTGGTCCATGCCCAAAGTATCGCCATTTGACATCGTTCTTGGCGAGTTTTGGCGAAATATCGCCAAATTTGGCGATAATCTCTCATTGTTTGGTTCATGCTTAAAATCTCGCCAAATTTCGTCGACATTGACGAGTTTCGCCGAAATATCGCCAAATTTGGCGCCAAAAATTATTTCATATTTTGTATAACACTAAAACTTTAACCCGTAGATTTTTGAACTTTTGTATTTAGAAATATTGTAATATCTAACTGTTTTCCATATCTTTTTTGACAGCAATCGACTGAGAATTTATTTACAGGGTGAGCCAAATGACTTTAAATACATTGAGGTGTATGGATGCATTCAATTCATTGAAAGTCTGTGGTCAATGACTACTTTGGCTATCCCCAAAATCTCGCAGACTATCTCAAGTTTGTCGGCTTTTGGTGAAATATCGCCAAATAAAGTGTCAGAAGGAAATATTTCAAATTGAACTCAGCTTGGCGATATCGAAATATTTGTCTAGAAATCGCTAAACCTTACTATTATTGATATTTTATCTCTTTCAAACAAATAAGTTTAGAGGAAGTGCGTCGAAAATATTTTTGATCTAATGGACGTGCAAGGAAGTCATGTGTTGGACACATCAGATTTTTGAGTTTACTAGACCATTTTAACCTACACCCACTCCCAGATTTCGTAACAATATACAAAAAGACATTGCCTATGCCTATTGTATATATATATATTTTAATTAATTTTTTTTTACTACTCTTCTCTGGCAGGGGTCGAAACTAATGCAAACGCCTGCGAATTTGATTCAGAGACATAAAAGTGGGTTTGAAAGTTACCTTAAGACTTCAGGTCACGGGGATCTGGCGATTTAACAAAAATGGGTACTTTTTGGAAAAGCGGATAAAATCGGGGCCTCCGAAATGAATTGAATCCTCAACGTTATACTTTCCCGTGTAGTACAACATAGCACATAGATATATTATATCTGGCGGAATGGCATCTAACAACTATTTTCACTTCCTTGTACGAAGTAAGAGGAAATAAAATGATCACGAAAAATTTCGGTAATCAGATTTTGACCGAAAAATTAATTTTGACTATATCTAACTTTACTTTGAAGAGTTGTGATGTCTCAACGTACGCATGCACTTATGTATGCACGCACGATCTATTTTCATCAACAAACAGTCCATTTTGGCGAGTTTTTTCGTGCCGTCCGTCTTTACGTATGCACTTATATAACTGGCCTAACGCAAAAGCTATTAGGGGTAGAATGTCGAAATTGTGTATTTAAATCTGTTGTGATACGTAGTTGTGCATTGTTGTTTTGTCTACAAGCAGAGATTTGCGCCGCCGGCGCATTCTACATCAGCGAACAATCGGCGTCATAGTTTTATAGAAAAGTTTAATATAAACTCTCAGATAGGAGCTTTGATTTTTACTTCCTTCTACGGAGTATAAGGAAGTTATGTGCTCCCAAAAAATATCGGGGATCAAATTTCGACGAAAAAACCGATTTTGACTACCTCTAAATTTACTTTTCAGAATTTTTTCGATGAATCTCTTCGTAAGCTAGCATGCACGATCATATAAATGCGTCTGAAACTCATTTTGCCCAATGGCGAGTCTATTTTGACCAGTTTTTCCATGCCTTCTGTACGTACGTACGTACACACCGTACGTATGTATGTATGTAACTCGTATATCTCAAAAACTATTGGTCGTAGAATGCTGAAACTTTATATTTAGGATTGTTGTGACATGCAGTTGTGCACCTCGTCTTTTGATCCCAAACGACTGGACAGTTTATCTACAGGACCGCCCATAAACTTCGAAATACATTACGATCTATGGACCGAAATTCATAAAAGCGTATTTTAGAGGTATTAGGCTGTTTCAAACGACTCAGGATTGATATATACTGTTAAGGGTTACGAAATTAATTTCTCCATTAAAAAAAAAGTGTGTTTATCATTTATAGTTCTGCTACAGGAACACTCAAAAGATTTCAAACACATTACGGTCAATGGCATGGCAATTTTAGGGACATACATCCATTTCAAGCACAATACCACCCTACCGTATAGTTAGGTACTGGTCCGCCCACGGTCACGTGCCTCCCTCAAGAATTAAGCCAAAACTCGCCAAGCTTGGCGATTTTGGTGTACGTGTATCAATACATTGATGTCATGGACATCTTCTATATATATGTATCTCTATATATATGCACAACTATATATCTCTATATATAGTTGTGCATTGTTGTTTTGTCTACAAGCAGAGATTTTCGCCGCCGGCGCATTCTACATCAGCGAACAATCGGCGTCATAGTTTTATAGAAAAGTTTAATATAAACTCTCAGATACTCAGACTCTCAGAACTCTCAGATGCAGTTGTGCACCTCGTCTTTTGATCCCAAACGACTGGACAGTTTATCTACAGGACCGCCCATAAACTTCGAAATACATTACGATCTATGGACCGAAATTCATAAAAGCGTATTTTAGAGGTATTAGGCTGTTTCAAACGACTCAGGATTGATATATACTGTTAAGGGTTACGAAATTAATTTCTCCATTAAAAAAAAAGTGTGTTTATCATTTATAGTTCTGCTACAGGAACACTCAAAAGATTTCAAACACATTACGGTCAATGGCATGGCAATTTTAGGGACATACATCCATTTCAAGCACAATACCACCCTACCGTATAGTTAGGTACTGGTCCGCCCACGGTCACGTGCCTCCCTCAAGAATTAAGCCAAAACTCGCCAAGCTTGGCGATTTTGGTGTACGTGTATCAATACATTGATGTCATGGACATCTTCTATATATATGTATCTCTATATATATGCACAACTATATATCTCTATATATAGTTGTGCATTGTTGTTTTGTCTACAAGCAGAGATTTTCGCCGCCGGCGCATTCTACATCAGCGAACAATCGGCGTCATAGTTTTATAGAAAAGTTTAATATAAACTCTCAGATAGGAGCTTTGATTTTTACTTCCTTCTACGGAGTATAAGGAAGTTATGTGCTCCCAAAAAATATCGGGGATCAAATTTCGACGAAAAAACCGATTTTGACTACCTCTAAATTTACTTTTCAGAATTTTTTCGATGAATCTCTTCGTAAGCTAGCATGCACGATCATATAAATGCGTCTGAAACTCATTTTGCCCAATGGCGAGTCTATTTTGACCAGTTTTTCCATGCCTTCTGTACGTACGTACGTACACACCGTACGTATGTATGTATGTAACTCGTATATCTCAAAAACTATTGGTCGTAGAATGCTGAAACTTTATATTTAGGATTGTTGTGACATGCAGTTGTGCACCTCGTCTTTTGATCCCAAACGACTGGACAGTTTATCTACAGGACCGCCCATAAACTTCGAAATACATTACGATCTATGGACCGAAATTCATAAAAGCGTATTTTAGAGGTATTAGGCTGTTTCAAACGACTCAGGATTGATATATACTGTTAAGGGTTACGAAATTAATTTCTCCATTAAAAAAAAAGTGTGTTTATCATTTATAGTTCTGCTACAGGAACACTCAAAAGATTTCAAACACATTACGGTCAATGGCATGGCAATTTTAGGGACATACATCCATTTCAAGCACAATACCACCCTACCGTATAGTTAGGTACTGGTCCGCCCACGGTCACGTGCCTCCCTCAAGAATTAAGCCAAAACTCGCCAAGCTTGGCGATTTTGGTGTACGTGTATCAATACATTGATGTCATGGACATCTTCTATATATTACATCTGTAGTCAGTCTTGTTTGGTCCGTGTAGAATCTTGTGACTTTCCCCCTGGAAGAGAAAATTTCTGCGCGATTGCAGCGCCACTGGTGAGTATGTTTACTTCAGTATGTTTCACTAGAGATAAGAACCAGATGTAATGACGGACAGGCATGTTCGACCGAATAACACGGCTAAACTTTTAAAACCTGTGTCATAAATGTACAAATGTAAATTAAGCATAATAAATTAATCCAGAATGAATGCTTATGAACATTTATAGACAAATCACAGTCACTAAGGAAGTTTAGAAGGAATTACTCCAATATTTTGGTGCCTCACCCGCGATCCAGACTCGGGATAACTTTAGATGAAGGTGAGTGAAACCTTTGCTCACTTATTGATTTATTGAAAATAAAGTTATCAAATAAAAACTGATTGTTAAAATTAACAAAATGGATCTTGAGAAGCTTAAGAAAACGCGAGCTACATTGCGAACAGTAACAACTAAAATTATAAACAAACTGGAAACCGAAATTAAAAAAGTCACAGAGGACATAGACTCCTTGACAATTGAAGAACAATTGGCTCAGTTAATCGAAAAAGAAAAAAGTCTTATTGCACTTGATACTGACATAGAATCTGTTATAAAAATTACAGAGTTAGAGACTGAGATAGAAACTCGCGAAGAGTATCGCGAAAAAATAATTAGCATTAAAGTTAGAAGCAACAAATGTTTACAAAACATAAACGAAAAAACGCAACCGGCAATGATCTCCTCAAGTAACGGAGTAAATACTTCGAACGCAGGATACGCTAATAACATTAACGTCCCAGGAAAAGCTAGCATTAAACTACCAAAACTGAACATTGAGCAATTTGACGGAGATATATGTTCTTGGCCTTCCTTTTGGGCCCAATATAAATCAGCATTTCATGAGAACGAAACTCTCAATAATGTAGAGAAGTTCAATTATCTAAAATCTGTTCTGATGTCCGATGCAGCAACAGCTATACAAGGATTAAGTTTGACTTCGGAAAATTACGAAAAGGCTGTAGACATCTTAGAAAGTCGGTTCGGTAAAAAAGAAATTATAATCGATGCTCATATGAACAAATTACTTAATTTAAATCCGGTTAGAAAGTCCAGCGATCTAAAAGGTCTAAGAAAACTTTACGATGAATGTTTAATACAAATTCGCGGACTCGAAAGTCTTGGAATTGAAACCAATACATATGGATGTTTACTATTTCCGGTGTTAATAAAAACAATCCCAAAAGACTTGGCTTTAGAATTTGCCCGTCAGGAAAAACAAAACGAAAGTGAGAAAATAACGGATTTGATGACATTCCTTAAAAGGGAAATAGAAAATAGAGAAAGAACGGAAAATCTGACAAAACCGAACAATTCCGAAATTAATCTAAGAGAAAATACCGACAATAAAATATCCAACTATAAAAACAGAGAAAACTCATATAACTTTCATAAATATAAACCTAAACCCTTCAGAACCCCTACAGCTGCACTGAACGCGATATCCAGAGAAACCTGTGTATATTGTGAAAACGAAACACACACAACTAATGATTGTACTAAATTTAAGATATCCGAAAGGAAAAACATTCTAAAACGTAAAGGTTTATGCTATTTCTGTTTAAAAAGGTCCCATATTGTGAAATCCTGTCGCTCCAGAGCTGAACTATGTCCCAAATGTAACAAAAAACACCACAAGTCCATCTGTGACACATTAGAATGTAAACCCGACAACGAAACTACAATAACGACCATGTTTCACAATCAACACGAACCGAAAGTAGAAAGTGATATGTTGTTATTAACTTGTGACGTATTACTTCATTATAATTCTAAATCGAAAATAGCGCGTATTTTGTTGGATACTGGGTCTCAAAGAAGTTTCGTTTCGGAAAATATAGTTAAAGAGCTGAAACTCCCTATAATTCGTGAAGAAAATTTGAGTGTTTATCCATTTGGTTCTTCTAAACCAATTAAAAAATCCTACAAAGTTGTTAAATTGCTACTGCGAAATCTCACGAGCTCAGCGGAGATCGAAATTGAGGCACTTCAGACAGAAATTATTTCATCGGCGCCAGTGGCAATCCCAAATGAAAAAATACGAGAGCTGATGAGAGAGAAAAATTACCCCCTGGCTTACGAAAAGCGCGGTCAAGGTCAGATCGGAATTCTAATAGGCATAGATAATTTCGCTCGAGTGGCATGTGGAAAGCTTCAAAATATAAACAATCTGCTTCTACTCGAAACGGTATTTGGATATACAGTCATGGGACAGGCTGAGAAAGATATAAACACCTCAGAGCAGTGTATTAATTCTCTGTTTATGCGTTGCGAAGCAGAATCAAGTGAAATATGTAATGAACTCCGAAAGTTCTTTGAGTTGGATTCTTTAGGCATAAATGAAAAGGAAAATTTATGCGCGTCTAACGAAGTCTTAAAAAACTTTGAGGAAAATATAAAATATGAGAAGGGAAGATATGAGGTAAAATTACCGTGGAAGGATGAGGCACAAGTACCTCATAATAATTTTGACCTCGCAAAACGTCGATTTAATAAACTAATGTACAGATTAAAAGAAGATCCTTGGCTGTATGAAAATTATAAGAATGTTATTTCAGAACAACTTAGGGAAGGGATTATTGAGGAATGTCAGGATGCTGAAATAAAATTGGAAAACTGTTACTATATGCCTCACTCTGCAGTTGTTAGAAAAAATAAAACCACAAGCAAAGTTAGAATTGTATACGATGCATCTTCCAAAGAAAATAAACAAAAATCCCTAAATGAATATTTACATCAAGGACCGAATTTAAACCCCAATTTATTGACTTTAATTTTAAAGTTTCGAGAACATAAAATTGCATTTTCATCGGACATTGAGAAGGCATTTTTGCAGATTGCAGTTGCGCCTTCTGATAGAGATTATCTTCGTTTTCTCTGGACAGATAGAGATTTATTTGACACAAACAACATTAAAATTTTCCGATTCAGGAGGGTTCCGTTTGGAGTTACTTCAAGCCCTTTCCTCTTAGCTGCAACGATTAAACACCACATACAAAGATACAAAACAGAATTTCCAACGATAGTTGAAATGTTAGACAAAAATTTATACGTTGATGATTTATTCTTCGGAGGTAAAGATGCCAGTGAAGCGTACAATTTGTCAGTGAAGGCAGATAAACTATTAATGGATGCAGGAATGAAATTAAGAAAATGGAGAACAAATTCCAAAGATTTGAGCAAATTCTGGTCTGAAAATAACATGGAGATAGAAGATAATGAAGAGCCATCTAAGGTGTTAGGAATAAAGTGGGATGACAAATTAGATGTATTACAATTAGAGATTAATCCCCTTTTAGACTCAATTAAGAATGCTAAAAACACAAAACGGTTCATTTTACAAACAGTAGCTAAAGTCTTCGACCCATTGGGAATTTTATCGCCATATACAATCAGAGTAAAATGTCTCCTTCAAAATATGTGGGAAAGAGGAACAAGATGGGATGAGAAACTTCCTCAAGAATTGCAAGAAAAGTGGGTCAGCTGGTACTCCGAAATTGAAGATATTAAAGATCTTTCTGTCGAGAGAAGATACTTTACAGACGAAGTTCAAATGAACACGGATGCACTACAACTTCACGTGTTCTCAGACGCCAGTCCCAGGGCTTACGGCGCAATCGCGTACTTTAGGCAAAGGGATGCGAAGGCATTTAATACTACTTTTGTAATGTCAAAGGCGCGAGTCGCCCCATTGAAACGACTGACCGTACCCAGGTTGGAACTCCTAGGAGCAGTAATTGCAGCTAGAATTGCCAAATACCTTGAAGATATTTTCAAAATAGAGAAATGCAACATCTATCTTTACACGGATTCGTCAATAGTTCTGCACTGGATTAAAGGCACTTCGAGAGAATGGAAACCATTTGTAGCTAACAGGGTCATCGAAATAAAAACGAATTCTGATCCACAGAACTGGAACTACTGTAAAGGAAAAGAAAACCCAGCAGATTTGCTCACAAGAGGTGAATCAGTTCAAAGATTGAAGAACAGTAACAGGTGGTTCAGAGGACCAGACTGGTTGGCATTACCGGAAGAACTTTGGCCATCAAGCATAGCAGATAAAGTAACATCAGAAGAAGTGCTAGCAGAAAAGAAAACGGTCAAAACAGAAACCTGCCATCAGTTAGTCTGCAACACCACCCCTAATAATGACCCAATCCTAAATATTGAAAACTACAGTAAACTGTCAAAGATGTATCGAATCACTGCTTGGATCAACAGATTTGTTTACAATGCGAGAAATGATACCAAAAAATCCGGTCCATTAACTGCAGATGAACTGCGTATCGCTGAAATTTATTGGGTAAAACACACTCAGTCAATACATTTTAAAAGTGAGATTAACTCATTGAAAGAAGGAAATTCAGTTGACAAGTCATCATGTCTATACAATTTAAATCCAATTTTAGATTCGAATGAAATTATAAGCTTAGGCGGAAGACTGCAAAACTCCGATCTGGAATTACACGAAAAACATCCATGGATAATTCCCAGCAAGTCAAAATACACCGAATTACTAGTAATGAACGCTCATTTAAAGGTCTATCATTCGGGAGTAGCTGATACTTTGGCGGAAGCAAGAAGTAAATTTTGGATCCTTAGAGGAAGACAAGTAGTTAAATCTATCTTGAACAAATGCTTAACTTGCAAACGATTTAGAATACGTTCTGGTACACAAGTGATTGCACCTCTGCCAGCGGACAGGATCCAGAAATCCTTTCCATTCGAGATCACAGGAATCGATTTCGCTGGTCCCCTCTTTACAAGAGATGATAACAGGAAGCATTATATATTACTGTGTACATGCGCAGTCACACGTGCAATTCACTTAGAATTAGTATCTAATTTGACCACCGAAACGTTCTTATTAGCTTTACGAAGATTCATCGCCAGACGTGGATTGTGTTCAACTATCTACTCCGATAACGCGAAGACGTTTAAGAGATCAAACCTTGATTTAAAAGAGATATGGAGTAACATCAATTCATCGGAAGTAAGCGATTTTTTCGGAAAAGCAGGTATAAATTGGAAATTTATTGTGGAAAGAGCTCCCTGGTGGGGCGGGTTCTGGGAGAGATTAGTAAGATCAGTCAAAACAATCCTACGCAAAGTTATCGGAAAATCGTCCCTATGTGTCGCAGAACTAGAAACCATATTAACAGAGATAGAATCTATAATTAATTCCCGACCAATCACATATTTATATGAAGATCCTGCAGAACCATCACCATTGACGCCAGCTCATTTTTTAATAGGAAGACGAGTAACGTCATTACCACCAGTAAAACTGAATGAAAACCTCATGACAACCAGAAAGACATTAACTAAACGTTATAACTATCGACAAAGACTGTTGGATCATTACTGGGAAAGATGGAGAAAAGAATACTTAATGAACTTAAAATCGGCCAATTGTGCACCTTCTGCTGCAGCATCACGAGACTTCAAAGAAGGTGATGTGGTAATTTTGGGAGACACTAAGCTACCCAGAAACATGTGGAGCATGGGTAGAATCCTTGAAGTGTTTCCAGGTAGAGACGGAAAGGTAAGAGCATGCTGCGTAAAAATCAAATCAGGAACAATTAAAAGACCTGTACAGTTGTTGTTTCCATTAGAGCTAAGAGACTGATTGAACTGCGAACTTTAATTGTGTTATATATATATTAGAGTGTAATTTGTGTAACCATTATTTCATTATTTGTATTTTAACTATTTTATTTTAGATTTGTATTTTAACTTTTTTATTTAGTATTTAGATGAAATTTAATTTCATCGGGGGGGGGGGAAGATGTAGAATCTTGTGACTTTCCCCCTGGAAGAGAAAATTTCTGCGCGATTGCAGCGCCACTGGTGAGTATGTTTACTTCAGTATGTTTCACTGGAGATAAGAACCAGATGCAATGACGGACAGGCATGTTCGACCGAATAACACGGCTAAACTTTTAAAACCTGTGTCATAAATGTACAAATGTAAATTAAGCATAATAAATTAATCCAGAATGAATGCTTATGAACATTTATAGACAAATCACAGTCACTAAGGAAGTTTAGAAGGAATTATTCCAATAGTCCGTGCCCAAAATCTCGCCATTTGTAGTCGACCTTGGCGAGTTTTAACGAAATATCGCCAAATTTGGCGATAATCAGTCATTTGGTCCATGCTTAAAATATCGCCATTTGTCGTTGACCTTGGCGAGTTTTGAAGAATTGTCGCCAAATTTGTCACCAAAAATTATTTCGTATTTTGCACAACTCTAAAACTTCTACACGTAGAATTTTGAAATTTTGTACTTAGAAATATTGTAACATCTAAATATGCATATCTTTTTTTGATTGCAATCGGCTGGGTAGTTTATTTACAGGGACAGCCAAATGACTTTAAATACATTAAGGTGTATGGATACATTCAACTCTTTGAAAGTGTGTGGTTGTCGTGAAAGTGTGTGGTCGCCCAATTAAGTGTAAGAAGGAAATCTTTGAAATTGAACCCCAGCTTGGCGATATGGAAATATTAGGCTAGAAATCGCTAAACCTTACTATTACTGCAGTATTTTATCTCTGAAACAAGATAAATTTAGATGAAGTTGGCCGAAAATATTTTTGATTTAATAAGACATGCGAGGAAGTCATGTGTTGTCCACATCAGATTTTTTTATTTCCTTGTACGGAGTATAAGGAAGTAATGCGATCCCGAAAATTTTCGGGAGCCAAATTTCGACGAAAAAACCGATTTTGGCTACCTGTAAATTTACTTTTAAGAATATTTTCGATGCATTCTTCGTACGCTAGCATGCACGTTCATATAAATGCGTCTGCAACTGATTTTGACAAACGGCGAGTCAATTTTGACCAGTTTTTCCATGCCGTCTGTATGTACGTATGTATGTAACTCGCATATCTCAAAAACTATTGCTCGTAGAATGTTGAAATTTTATATTTAGGATTGTTGTAACCAGAGCCTGATTACGACCAACAGGAGCCCCGGGCACTGATGAATTCGGGGCCCCCAATCTATGAAATTTGTTTTATTTTTCATAAAATTTTTATATAAAAATGAATGTTTCAGTACAACATTTGATAGTGGGGGCCCTGGGCAAAGTCCCGATTTGCCCATGCGATATAAGGCTCTGGTTGTAACATGTAATTGTGCACCTCCCATTTTTGGTCCCAATCGGTTGAATAGTTCATCTACAGGGCCGCTCAAAAGAATCGATATACATTACGCTCTATTGGCCGAAATTAATCAGACTCGCATATCTCAAAACTATTGGTCGTTGAATGTTGAAACTTTATTTTTAGGAATGTTGTAACATCTAGTTGTGCACCGGCCCTTTCGGTCCCATTCGACTACATAGTTTATCTGCAGGGCCGCCCAAAAGATTTTAAATATAATGACCTAAAAGACATTAAGGTGTATGGATACATTCAATTCATTGAAAGTCTGTGGTCAATTACTATTTTGACTGTCTCCAAAATCTCGCAAACTATCTCAAGCTTGATGGGTTTGGTGAAATATCGCCAAATTAAGTGTCAGAAACAAATTTTTCAAACTGAAGCCAGATTGGATAAAAATCGCTAAACCTTAGTGTTATTTGGATAAAAATCGCTAAACCTTAGTGTTAACCAACATTAAAAGATGCTTACCAGTGTTTTTAAACTATATAAATTTTTCGGTTAACTGTAAATACATAAATAATTGTTTTCTTCTATATTTATATCTTGCATTATTTTTACACGAATTTATATATTAATTTTAAAACACTGCTCGTCAACTTCTTCTCGGCTCGACTACTATGGGTCCGTGTACACTAATGGGAGCTGGTGCACGTAAAATCTGTCGTGGCTCCAATGTCCTTCACGTTGTTAAACGATACCTCTGGGGATGCCGATTTCAGGGGGTTGGTCCATACTCTGGAATTGGGTCAAAATTAGGGGACCACAGGCTAAATCGTACTTCCTACCACTGGGGCCCTAAAAATGGAAGGCGCACCCCCTCTGCCCATCGCCTCCCTTCGGGGGGGGGATCTGGCACCGCCGTTTGCGGTTGTCAGGGGGCATCAGAAACAGCAACAACAACAACAGCAAAACAGTGCTCTTTAAAAACCTGCCTTATTAGACAGTAACAAATAAACTACGTCAGAAAGATTCTTCACTAGCTTTACTCCGCACTCTTTTAAGTAATGAGTATGCAGAATTAACGCTTTTTTACGAAAAAAAATGAAGTAGAGATATATTTCATGATCTTTACCGAGCTTTTAAATGAATTTCATTCAACTCAATCGGATCTAGACGCTATTGCACTTAAAATGATTCGAGTGTATAGGTCACAAAAATACGTTTTTGTAGTCCTGTAAAAAACTAAGCAGTACACTCACAAAAATTTATGCAAGACAATGTATAATACACGTCGATAATTTGAGCTTAATCAAATGTAACATTTAGACACTAGCTCACTTTAAATGACTTAGGTCCTTAGGCCTTAATATATAATAGTAATTACTTTGTGCAACCCTGTGAGCGCACTATCGGATCTACGCGCACCAAAATCTATGCAGGTCATGAGATCGTGACCTATAATATACACTGGTGCGGGAAACTTAAGCAATTATGTAAATTTCAATCAGATAGCCATGAAATTGTGGAAATGGTATTTTTTCGATCTTACAATGAACACACAATTCAGTAGAAAGGTCACGTGTATGCAAATGTCAGGAACAAAACGTCGTAGTCGACGTGAGCATACGAAAAACGCGTGCGGTCGGCGCATGCAACTCAAGACTACAATAAAAGGAAGGACGGAGACGTAATTAAAGACATTAGCTGCAAGTGCAAGTGAGTTCTTTCTTTAAATATGTCTAGAAGAAATCTCCTGGACGACTTCAGACGTGAACGAAGTATCGGAAAGCTGGAGGAGGGGCATCGTGTGACCAGTGTAGCTGAAGAGTTCGGAATCAAAAAAAGTGTTCTTTCGCGCGCTTGGAAAACCTTCCAAACCATAGGTACTAGAGATGAGACGGGCTCAGCGCGAGCCCGAAAGCCCGAGCCCGGGCCCGAACCGGGCTCGGGCTCTGAAATTCACAATTGTGTTCGGGCTCGGGCTCTGAAATTCACAATTGTGTTCGGGCTCGGGCTCATGAAAAATTTCTCCTTTATTGAACATACTGCTTGAAACAGATTTTAAAAAGTGATTTGTGAGGAAAATAAAAGCACTTATAAAAGATAAATAATGAAATAAAAATAGCGGCACGGGTGCCTAGAAGGTGCGTGAAGCTCTTTGGGTATTTTAGAACGGCGGTTTATATTCCTTAGTTAGTCATGAGATCCGACATTTTTTGATAAAAAGATGAATACAGAGAATTAGAAAGTGCATTGGGAGTTTGCAACTATATTTGTCTTTAATTTGCACAAACGGCAAAATTTATTGTGTTCTATCAATGAAGTAATTGAATTTTTTAAATCTTTAGCTGAACTTTCGGGCTCGGGCTCCGACTTAAATAATATGGCTCGGGCTCGGATGAAAAGTCCTCGGGCTCGGATGAAAAGTCCTCGGGCTCGGACTTCAAAAAATGAGCCCGAACTCATCTCTAATAGGTACAGCTGTTAGAAAGGATGGTGGTGGCCGCCCCAGGAAAACAACTGCAGTGGATGACTGATATATCGTCCTGCAGGCGAAAAGAGCCCGAAACCAGTCAGCAAGCGCCATTGCTCAGCAACTGTGTACAGCAACCGGCGACAAGTGTCCCGGTTTACTCTGTCCAGACGCCTTCACAAAGACTGACCTGCCACCGTTTAGACTGATGCAAGGAGCACAAAAACTGGACATCTCATCGAAGGAGTCGTGTCCTGTTTGCGGATGAGAGTCGTTTCTGTGTCACGGGCGATTCTCAACGCTGTTTGATTTTGAGAGAGGTCGGGACACGGTTTCATCCCAGGAACATCACGGAAAGAGACTGTTACGCTGGTCCCGGAGTTCTCCCCTGGGGTGGCATTATGATGAACGGGTGGACTGAGCTTATGTTCAGTAACCGGAGATCGCTATTGTCAGGAAGTGATCCTTCTCCATGTGCGTCTGTTCCAAGGTGCTGTTGGAGCAGAATTCGTTTTTATAGATAACAATGCACGGCCACACCGGAGTCCTGCTGTTCAGGAGCTGCTGGAAAGTGAAGATATCACTCAAATAGATTGGCGCTCCCCTGATTTAAATCCCATAGAACATGTGTGGGGTACTCAGGGGAAGATATCTTGTGGCACGATTACATCCTCCGGGGGAACCCAACTACTGAAACAGATGCTGATTGAGGAATGGGCACTGTCTTGTTCTGTTCTGTTTTGTTTTCATGGATTATGGGGGCATCGGCACCTCTGCTGAATAGCATTTTGTACCAACTCCAAATCCAGATAAGATCGATAGCGGCAGTACCTGCCAAGTGTGTTCATATCTACCACAGACTCCAGAACAGTACATTTCAACCTCATGCAGGAGCCGAAGATGGCAGCACTAACGATCGTTAGGCGGTTATTGGTTGGTCCCACGATCGAACTCACAACGTTTCGGCTGCGGTCCGACGCCTCTCCCAACTGACCTACCGCGGCCCCAATGGGCACTCTTACCCCAAGAACTGTTGGACAATCTGGTGCTGAGTATAGAGAGACGGTGTAAAGCAACCGCTGCAGTAAGGGGAGGGCATATCCCATACTAAGGAACATCTGATTGTTGTTCTTCCTCTTGTTCAGACAATCATGTGTAACAGTGCTATGAGTTCAATAAAGCCTTTTTTGTTTGATTCAATACTGTATGGATTTTTTTTTCATTATCGTTTAAATACAAAATGCTGTTTCTCATTTCTGAACCTCTTGTCTCTCAGGAAGGATGATGGTGGATGATTTCTCTTGGAGATGATTTCTCTCAGATGATTTCTCTTGGAGTTATGGCAAAAAGAACACCTGTTGCTTAAGTTTTACACACCAGTGTATATACCCATTTTGAGCTGAATCGAATGCGCCTTACAGATGCTAGCTCACTTTCAAGAATTTCCTTCCATAGGCCATAGTGTAAAAGAACACTTATTTGTTGTCCTGTTTAAAAAAAAAAATATCCCATACATAACAAAACTTGCACAGGCTGTGTGATGGTGACCTATAATGTACATACCCAATTTGAATTTATTCAAATGCACCACTTAGAGACGAGCTCATTTAAAATGAATTGCGCTCATAAGCCGTAATGCATAAGAATATTTTTTGCAACTCCGTGAGCAAACTATCAGCTTTACATATACCAAAATCTATGTAGATCATGTGACCGTGACCTACTAGACAATACCTAATTTGCGCTTAATCGAATGCACTGTTTAGACGCTAGCGGACTTTCAAGAATTTACGTCCATAGGCCATAATGTCAGGCCAATGAAAAAGTTAGCTGATGATAGATTTATGACGTTTGAACGAAAAATTTTGAGAAGAATTTTTGGAGCTATAAGGGAAAATGTTGTTTGGCGAATAAAGCATAATTCTGAATTATGGCAGAGTTTTAGAGAACCTAACACAGTAAAAGTAATGTAAGTCTCCCAAGTAAGATGGCTAGAAAATATATACGGGTACAGAAATGAAAACCCAGTAAAGAAATTGGCTTTCCAAAAGCCTGAAGGAAAGGAAGGCCATGGATGAGGTGGCTAGATAATATGGGGAAATAATTAAAGAACATTGGTGTCAACAGATGGAGGACCATGGCATCGGTGAGGTCAAGATAGTCAAAACTGACTGAGACAGCTTTGGCTGGAAATAGGCTGAAAGAGCATATGAAAAAAAAAAAAAAGAAAAAGAAAGCCATAATGTAAGATGAAACTTTTTCGTAGCTATGTAAAAAAATTTTCCTATACACACCAAAATCAATACCGATCGTACGACGGTGATCTATAATATATGTACCAAATTTGAGCTCAATCGACGACTCCGCTTAGGAGCTATGGTGTTCACTCACATACACATACGCGTAGATACACGTATCTCGTAAAAATAGCATAAATGAATTCAGACCTCAAACGTGTAAATACATCAAAATCTCAAATTCGAATTTCTTCATTATTACAAGGCTTTTCTTACATGGCACACGTTCTGAAAGTAAAAAGAAAAGAAGTAAAAAAAAAAATATTGGGAAATTCTATATGCTTATTTTTACCTGAATACATAACGCTGGTAGTTTTGCTGTTTATAAAAAGAGACTAACAAAACTTGTAACGATGCATTTTAAAATTTTTGAGTCAGTGGCGTAATTTGATTCCTTTAAAAACTGTTAGAATATTGCATTATACTTTTAAGAATATAATTAGTTTTTTATCCATGTTGTGGAGGGGAAAATAATTAAATAAATAAATAAATAACAAGAAAGATAAATCATGCCAACCGCATCGATTATAAAACACTATAGAACACAACACTATTTTTGCTCCAAATTTGGCGATGTATTGTCTTTAAATCTAGCGAGATTTTGGAGATAATCTTTAAAAAATGTTGTATTATCACTGTAATTAAATGTAATTTTGGGAGACCCTGTGAAAGAGATTTAAAATTTTTTTCCATCGTTTAACTGAAGAGTAAACTGTTATAAACATTTTTAATCTTATTGTACTTCGTTTGAAATGGATTAATGTCTCTCAACTGCCATCGATCGTAAATTGAAATTCTTTTCAATGCTCTTGCAGAAGAACTATCAATAACGCAGACACTATCTTCGATGGATAACATTATTTTTTGAACCTTAATAACACATATGCCAACTTTGCTTTCGTTGAAAAAACCAAATATCTCAAAAATACGCTTTCTAAAAGGACTGAAAATAGAGCTTGATGTATCGGATATTTTTTTCTTTTGGTTACTGTAAAAGTACTATAAATGCTACATACACTATTTTCAATAGTGCACATGGTACTGTACATAGAAAAAACATATAATTTTCGCACTAATCTGTGTATATTTACGGTAGTTAGAGCACGAACCAGTGGGGAAAAGAATGGATAAACAAATGAAAATCATAAACACCTCTCAATCTTGCCGAATAGTTGAAAATATAAATATTCCTCTTATACGACATAACGGTATCACACGAACATGGAGATCGAGAAATTTATTCTTTTAAGGGTTGGCAGTCTAAAATTATTGTTGTACACCCTAAAAAGCAAAACTTGCGATTTTGTTGCATGTAAATCGGTTTATGCGTAATAAACATAAAAATTCCTCCGATCCCCCCCCCCCTTCCTAGGCAGATAGCTTTTTGCCTTAACACAACACAACATACTAAATCGGTTAATTACAAAGCGAATAACGAATTTCCAAAGTTCCCATTGAAATCGTTAGCCTTAATATAGTCACAGTTTAACGAAAGTATCGCTAAGTTGGGTTCATTTTTCGAAACATTTTTTTCGCTCAATATTTGGCGATTTATCGCAACTTTTGAGGAAGGCACGAGATCGTCGTTGGATCATTAACTAATACTAGTAGGATACTATTGTGCTTTAAATGCAATACGCTAACAACTAAAATACGCTTTAAAGAATGACTGCATATAGAATGTAATGTATTGGAAATCTGTTGAATCTTCCTGTAGAAGAACTATAAATGCTACATGCATCATTTTCAATAGGGCACATGGTACAGTACATAGGAATAACACAAATAAATTTCGTTGAAATTGATGTATATTTATTAGAGTTAGAGCACATGCGGACAGACAGACAAACCGAAATCATAAATACTTGTTGGAAAGTGTTATAAAAGCTAAAAAGCAAATAATGTATCAGTCGTATATTGATAAAGAAATGCATCGTGAATGTGTCCTATAAAAAGCATAAACCTATCGATTTTGAGAAAATCTATTCGTTCCGTTGTGCAGTAGAAATATTTTAAAAGTATACCACCATGGCAAGTTCATACTCAAGACTTTTGGAGTTTCATAACATTATCTTCGTTTCTCAGATTTAAATTGAGAATGACCGAATGTTGACCAGCATGTTGCATGATCGGTGCAAACTGGTTGGATTATTCGCTTGGCAGTATGCCAAATAAGACTTCATTAGAAAATATTTATAATCGATGCATTAGGCATAGTTATCTTGTATATTTTTACGTTGACTGCATCTTCGTCCATTACAAGAAATGAATTATCACCTGCAACTCTTTCTTCTCATTGATTACTTGAGAAGAAAGAGTTGTGATGTTTGAGGATGATGATGATGTGTAAATTGTGATGTTTTCTTTC
Organism: Cheiracanthium punctorium; assembly: GCA_038373885.1. Classification (NCBI taxonomy): domain Eukaryota; kingdom Metazoa; phylum Arthropoda; class Arachnida; order Araneae; family Cheiracanthiidae; genus Cheiracanthium; species Cheiracanthium punctorium. The sequence continues at coordinate 138,343 of JAWZYV010013820.1, forward strand.
CTTTTAGCTCTGACGCCTAAACTTATTATATTCGAAGGGGGAAAAGAGCTTCCAGAAGTAGCTGGTCCATACAATGAAGGATCTGATTTGCACCTAGCTTGTGAACTAATAGGAGGTATGTATACTCCTCTAGACCGAGAACAGGGACCCACTTCACAAAGCCCTGTGCGAAATATGGAAAAAGGGGGCCCTCTCTCTTACTAAACCATACTTTTTTTTTTTTTTTTTTTTTAAATACAGTAACAACCCTGGTTTTAACGTTGTCTACAGGCGAAACTATTGTTGAGAAAGTTATGAAATTTTGTGTAGGACATAATGGAGGTATGGGAATTTTTTGAGTAATAAATAAATAAATAGTTCAAATGTTCGCCACTAGGGGGCGTTTTTTAAAAATGAATTACACATTTAGCATACATTTATGATAATTTACTAAAATTCAAAGTTTTGGGTTTCCCTATTGGTTTGTATAGCATTTTCTAGAAATATTGGTCCTAGGCCTTTGGTAACCTCACTTTGGAGGACTTATTTTTTGGCACCAAATTTGGCGATATTTCGCTAAAAGCCGCCAAGCTTAGCGGCATTTAGGTCATTTGGCGCGATTTTCCCAGTGGGGCTTGTAAAGTTAGTTTTTCTGCATTAACAATCATAATAGCCTAATATTACTCTTCTATTACGCTCATAATCGAGTCTGTTTTGTTCTAGTACATTACACGGGTGTTCTAGTACATTACACGGATGGTTCACTCTGGAACCTTCCACGGTGTTCGTCGCAGCCTATAAAAGCGGGTTCCCCCCAGTTTGAGTAACAGACTCAAGCAGCGACAATGACTCAGTATTACTTCTGCATCCGTCAAGAGTAAGGTGACCATACGTCGAGAGATATATTTACGGCGAGATGATATATTTCGCAGTGCTAAATAAGCCAATCTGTAAAGGACTTTGTACATGAATAGATTTAGGTTTTCCCGGTAACCTTACATGAGCAGTAATTATCGGTTATGACCATGTGTAAATCGCCAAATGATGAAAAGTCGCCATTAGTAGCAAGATATAATAGTTATTCCGTAGTTTTTATTTAAAAAAAAAACATATGAAGCACTGCTTTCGTAGAAATAAGTATTGTTATGAATTTTCGGGGCAACCCGCTGTTCTGGGGTTTAAATAGTTCAAAATTCGTATTCCACGCGTCAAATAGTTATATTTTGCTTTTTGTTGCATCCAAATCAGTCACCTAGAACTGGAAATACGGAGGTTTCGGTTTCCCATTCAAATATATGCAGTTTCGAGAAATCTCGAGAAATATTAGTCCTAGGCCTTCGCTAATTTCCCTTTTGGGGACTTAATTTCCTATCTTCCCAGAGATCGGCAATGGTAAACCTAAAGTTTATTGCTTTTCTCCCCCTCATCCCCCGTCGTTTAGAGAGGGGAAGTACATTTTCACTTAGAGGACGCTCCCTCATACTCTCCCCTCCGTTGGAAATAAAAATAATTACTGCTTGCTCTGCAATGCTCTTTGAAAGCAGCTACAGAAGCAGAGTTGGGCAAAATACATAAAAAAATGTATTTTCTATGCAAAATACAAATTACATTTATTCAAACACAAAAAATTACAAAATACAAAATGCTTTCTAAATTGAAAAAATACAAAATACATTTATTTTCTTAATACATACAAAATACGAAATATGTCTAAAACTTCAATTAAGTAAAGTTTTCTACAGAAACTTCTAGTTTATTTTATTCCAGTGTATTTTAAGATGAACAAACAAATGTAATAGTACCTTTTTTTTTTTTTAACATATACATAAGTTTTTCCTGGAATAAATTGCATCTTAAAAGGCATGAAAGCAAAAATGTGTGAGAAGTATTTATTGAATGTTATTTTTCGGTGATAATGAATGGAATTGCAATATAAAATTAAATATATTTCTAAACGAAGATGAGTTGAATTATATTTCTACTTTAAGATACATTTATAGCCTTACCATCGCACAGTAGTTATGTCACTGAAAATGGTAGACTGCCGAAGAGTGAAGGTCCCGGAATCGGGTCCCATCGAGCAGCTGTCGATATAACAGTCTGGATTTTTGGTAGGTTTTTTCCAGATGTAACGTGAATACGCTTTAAAACCCCTTATAAAGTTCTCCTACCAAGGCACCTTCCCATCCTTGACAGATTGCCCTAGTATAGCGTTGCCATAATCACGCAAACACAAGATACATTCATATATTACTACAAAAGATTATATTACTACAAGATTGTGATGGAGGAGTGGAACAATACCAGCCTTGATGTTTTAAGAAAAGTACTTTCATCTTTGAAATCAAGATGTAATATGATGGTTCAAAGAAAGGGCTATCAGACTGAACACATTAGAAAATAAAATTCTTATATTTATTTCTATATATATCTTTGCAAAATCGTTACAAAAATGTGTGAACACCCTCTGTAGGGTACTTGCGGGAAACCCCGAAAAAAAAAATTGTTGTGGAATATTACTTAAATGAAATTAATTTATGTTTCACAAATCACCCGTGCATGAAGATTTTCTTAACATTAAACTTTTAAACGCCTGTATCACATTGCTGAAGAGTTCGTTAGGGGAACTGCAAAAAATATTTAACATGAATTTAAGAAAATGCTTTTAAAAAGAATTTAACAGGTTTTTTTTTTTTTTTTAATTTTAGTTTTACAATGTTCTATATACGGTTAATGGGTCAAATATTTCAGGCTCTACAAATACTCAAGAGAACACATTAAATTACGATATATGTTTCCGAAAATTAAAATAAAAAATATAATTTTCTCTTTTCTCTGACCAAAAGTTTAAATTTTAGAATGTCTAAAACTTTAGAGGATTTTGTCGAACTACTTATTAGTTATCAGCATCAGATATTATTAAATTTATACATTTATGCATAACTTATAACTATCTTTATAAAATAGGAAAATAAATGTCAATTTATGAAACTAAACTCTTCGAATAATTTGTTGGATTCAATTAAAATATTCAGATAATTTACTTTGATTTTCAGGTAGAAATTAAACCTTCATAATGTGTGAAAGATTATTTTAGTACGTGTTTTGATACTATCTGTGCAGTTTCTAGGACAACTATAAAATGGAAGCGCCATGTCACGTGCTCCGAATAACCAGCCTAAAATAAGATCCTGCGTCCACAACTAAAACGAATAAGTAAATTTTGAGGTAAATATATGTAAATAGTTAACGCAATTTTCTTCCTTCAAATTTCCCTTCTTTTCTTTTTTTTCCTTCCTTCCTGAGACAGTGAGCGCACGCATTTTAAATTAAAATTAGCGAATTTTAAAATCGTGGGAAAAAAAAGAATAAAATATTTTAAAAAAAAAAATTTTCTAAACAAGCAATAGTAAGTGCGATGCTTCTAGCGTTTTAAAATATTTTTCTAAAGACAAGTTTTAATTATTGCTGCTGATAAAGGAACTCTTATTATACCCTTGCTAGACATCTCCGAATGACACTGGCTGGAGTAATTTATGGGTTGCTATCTTCCCGCTTTTGCCATCCCCACTTTAGAACGGGGGCCATCCTCGTGATATTTTCCGTGAGTCTAGATCTGCAGGGTCACGCACTGATCGTTCTTGAAAAGGGGGTGAAATTGTTGGCGATCTCTTGACGTGCCGATGTGTGGGAAGTAACCCTTATTTTTGGAGCCAAATCTGGCGATATTTCGCCAATAGTCGCTAAGCTTGGCAACATTTTGGTCATTTGGCGCGATGTCCCCAATGGGGGCCTGGAAGTTGGTTTTCCTGCATTAAATATGCATAATAACCTAACATTTCTCTTCTATGACGCAATCATAATCGAGTTCTGTACATTCCACGGATGGTTCTCTCTGGTACCTTCTACGGTGTTCGTCGTAATCTATAAAAGCTGTTCAGTCTCAGTCGTGTTTCTGATTGATCAGAGAGCAGATGTCCGTGAAAGCTTAAGGCTTTGTATTAACGCTATGGAAGCGGTATTTCCGCTTGCCTGTATGAAGCCTTGTTTTAAAGTGCTGTGTGTGAATTCTTCATTGCTGAGTCTAGAGGGACTGTTTACAAAACCCCTCGTATATTTCCATTGAATTTTTTCCTGTGGAAGTGTTTTATTTTATGTGAGATATACAGGATTTGTGAAATGTTGTTATAGCACTCTATACTGGCTGTTATACTCATTACTTTTCAACGGGTGCCTGTCTGATATGATACTTTTAAAAAAAATGTTGTGAACTAGTTGTCGAACTCCCGATCCTTAGCACAGAAAATGACTGAATTTTTTAAATACTAGAAGTATTTTTTCCGCTCTAATCGGAATTCGTTGTTTTAAAAAATATGTTTAAAGTACTATAAATATTCACATGTAATATGAAACTCGACTTTTTATGCAGCTCTGAGATCTCATATTTTGTTAAAACAATCTTGATGTAAAAAAAAAAAAAAAGTATCCTTTACGATATAAGCTAACTGGTTTAATAGCTGCTTAAAAAGTTTTGCAGGAAAATGAATATTTATTAAAAATATCCTGTGCACCCACTCCCCTCTTACTATGATTTGTGTTTTTGTTTGCAGGCGATCTAGGTCCGATGCTTGTGGTGTGGATGATTCAGGACACGGTGATCGATTCCACGTTCGACGTCTTGCCGAATGGAAAAACGAGAAATGAGCATGTCCTGCGAGGACTGAAGCGCAGTATGTGGATGGTCCCTGTTACGTGCGTGGCCACTAAGGACCTCAATTCGACCGACGACCCAGCTCTGGCTAGAGCCGTTCAACTCGATCTGTTCTGTATGTTAGTGTCTCGTTCGTTTTTATTTATATTCTCTATTGAGAAGTGAACGGTGAAGATGAAAAATTTAAGGCTAACGCAAAGATGAAAGCAATCATGTTGTCGATAACTCCATAAAAGAACAAGACTTACTGTTCCTTTTTGAAGATTAAGTAAGGACGAATTGCAGCGTTACGGAAAAAAAAATGCAAAATCAAGTCATATTGCTTAGCTTGGCAAGTATGAAAGCATAGAAGTCACGAGCGTCACCATCTCGTCCCCGCCCCTCTCTAATATTTTCTGAATCTATGAGTTTTTATTGAACAGAAATACTTAGATGTCTTATTTACCTTAACTTTTTCATCTTCTTTCGTCTCAAAGGCGGGGATGCAGATATTCCCATTATGTGGCTATCATTGCTTCCCAACAGGGTTATGAAAGCCCTTTTGTTGCCCAGCAATTCTACCATGAAGGAAAGTAACAATGGGAACAAAAGGGGAACCTTCATCGTCGTGTCATTGCAATGAAAAGAACGAACAGGTCAACTATTTGTTAAACACCTCTCTATTCTAAAAAAAATGTAACAGCCGCTGCCGCCGCTGTCAAAATCTTCTTCTGCTATTTCCTCCGAAACTGTGGGAATTTGAGTTTCGACGAAGGTGTCCACGGATTCGAAAAATTCCGGGGAACCTACTAAGCTGACTTAAATTTCGAAAGTTGAAATATTTTAGAAGATATTAATAAAAAACTGAAAAAATAAACACAATGGTTGCCAGGTGTGGCAATTTTCGACAGCATGAAATCATTCATGTCTTTGTAACAGAGCAATTCCAAGTACGTAGAATCGCGTGAAATTGACAAACATGAAGTAGAATTACTATAACTAGTTGTCTGCCAGTAGTCAAAATTCTACTATAAAGCATTAAATATTTTAATTAGAGTTTGAATAAAGTTCTTTTGTCAAAGGGTATGTCTCCAGATTCCATATACAGTGGAACCTACTAAAGTGACTACCTTGGCTAAGAGACACCATCTGTCTATACTGATCATACTGATCACTTTTGTACAATTTCACTTAACATCCACCACACTTTTCATCAATAAAAATTTCACAAACACATTTTAAATGTATATTTTTTAAGTAGACAACTTTAAAAATCAATTGAACCTTACAGAAAATCGTAAGTGAATTTAAATAACTAAATTCAATTAAAAAATAAATATGTAAAATAAATGTTAATTTTTAATCATTAGGTATTAGAGACTTCAATAAAGGAATGCTCAGTAAAAAATTGTCATTTACAAAAAGGAAGAAGATTGAAAATTTCTCCCTGCCTCTGTAAATAAACTTTGAAGACAGAATAATTGGAGTTTTTTGTTAATTATCGGATTTCCGGAGCAAATTAAAAATATTGGAGAAACTCCATGGGGAGAGAGTGTAAAATTACATTACTGGTGGAATTACCATGAGAGAAACTGCATATACTGAATGCACATATTTTACAAATGATACTACACAGTGCTTATAATTAAACTTCCCCTATAAACAGCAGTCAGAAAATTATTAGAAGATTGATTCCAAATTTGCACATGGACACTACATAAAATGTTCTTAAGGTTTTTTTTAGTTCAGAAAATGTCCGCTAAGAAGCACTTTGCAGCATGAAATTAGCTCTAAATATGAGCCTAACTAGTTATAAATGTGCTCAAAAATTAGAGAAAATATGTTTAAATAGTGAGTTTATTTTGAATGATCCATTTCCACAGTGTTAAGCTTGCTATTTTTTAATGTTTAATAGCAACTTGAACATTTTTAACTCCAGCTTTTAAATCAAAATTCCCGAAGCAGTTCTCTTGTATAGTCTATAAAACCAATTTGGTTACTATCGTTTCACCTTTTTCAGTAGGGATGGACGCGAGACGAAAAATAAGCGTCTCGCAAAAAAGCTGTAAATCTCTGTCTCGTCTCGCAAAAAAGTCGTCTCGCGTCCATTTCTATTTTTCAGGGATAGAATCCTATTTATAGGGGAAGTTTAATTATATCAAATATAATTTTCCATCCTGTCCCATGTATATTATAGATAGAACTTTAATAGTATATTGCCGGATATCCGGCAGAGAAGTCGGATATCCGATAGTTATGATTCGGATATTCGACGGTATTTCAGAAATTGAAAAATCAACCGGATACCGGATACTTGCCGGATATACGTTACATCCCTAGATATTATACCTACTCTGTTGAGCGGAGCTGTGTTTCAGTTTTTGGAGCTAACTCCTTTTTGTTCATTACTAAAAGGGAGTGCAGATGGACTCCAATATTTTTCCAGTGGCATATCCCATTAAGAGTATGAATAAATCAATAGAAACTAATTTTTTTTTCATATGATGACTGCTTGCTAGGAATAAGTTGTGTCATAATGTTAAACAGTTCTTTAATTTGACTGTGAGGAAGTAGTTATTATTTGATTTTAGAAAAATGTCCGTGGTCAAGAGTCTTGAACTGTACTTTTGACTGTGTTCACAAGCCACAAGAAGTTTTGAGCATTATTTGTTTTATTTTTTTAATAATCAGTTGAAAAAGTTGCATTTCATAATTTATTTCTCAGTTAAATATATTAAACAATCAATTGCAAAATTTGCATTTCATAATTTATTTCTTAGTTAAATATTACAAATAAATAAAATATTTAAAAATTATTTTTTAAAAATATTTTTAAAAATAATATGAGAGAAACGTGTTTTAACTGTCCAGAATGACTTTTTCTAATGTTTTCATGCTCATGGTTATCCCACATTAAAAAAAAATTGTGCGGTAAGTACGACCACGAATTTAAAAATATTTAACTAGTATTAGAAAAACAAAAAACATGTCAGAAGCTCTTAAAGCCATTAAAAGCATACTTTTAAATATAAATCTGCCCGCCTGAAATATTTTCCCTTTGCGCCAAATAAATTTAAACAAAGAACCATCAAATCCGTTTATTGAAAGCTTTGATATGCTCTTAGTTTCTCAATTTTTACTGCCTTAAAAATATCTTAAATTAACGAGAAAAGATACTAGTCAAGAAAAGTATAATCATTATTCATTGTAAGCGCTTTATGATTGATACTTTTGCGAAACTATATCATTTACTGATGTTTTAAAATTGCGAAAGTCATAATTGCGCCCACCTAACCCTATACAAAACAAAAATAGCAGGATTTTAGTAAATGGACCATCAAAAGGCTCAGAAAACATCAACTAAATATCTTAACATTATTGTAGTATTATTAAATCATCGGTATTCATTAAATTCGTAATTTTAAATAAAAACGAGCTTCTTGCATTATACGCATATTTTTTTAAAGATAAATAGAAATATTTATTCACATATAAATAATTTTTGTGAATTACCAATTTTAATAAATAACATCACTGTCGTTTATGAAATTTATATCGATCAGGCCTGCTCATGAACATCTACCAGTCTAGATCTGCCAGCCGCAGCCAAAGCTGAGAAGTAACTTCTTTTCAAACAAAGGTAAACACGTCCCTAACATATAATCTCCACTGTCTTGAATATCTGCTGTTGTATAACTTTAAGTAAATAATATTAATAAAAAATCCCATAATAGGAAGTAGAAAACCGGAAAAACCACAAAACTCGTAAACTCGGAGCTCTTCGTGTCCTTGGTCTGGGTTTCGCAGTGACAATGCGAAGTATAAACGGGTTAGTTCAATTCTGATAAAAATTAGAATGATATTGTCAGATTACTTGTACGTTTGCGCAATAAGAAAGGTTAAAAAAAAAATTCGCAGCCATTCTTCATTTTCAGCATTTAATCATTGAAAATATAGAAATAATCAAGTCGAATGAAGCAAGCTGTTTTTTCAGCGGAAACAGAGTGAAACGGCCTTTAAATGAAACAGACTACATATACCTGAAACATCTGCTCGAATACCTATTAATTTTTCCCTCCTGCTTTTCTTGGTCATTATTGCATCTTTTTATAAGTGATAATGCATACTTTAAAAAAGTCATCTTATTTATTCGTGTTTTTACTCCAAAACACACCTATTTTCGCTTAAAATGCTTATTCAAACTTTACCGATAACATTATTTTGTACAAAAAGCGACTAAATGTTCATTGCTGAAGAATAAAAAAACTATATTTTTTCTGAGGAATGTGGGAAGTTGGCACTATTGTAAGTTACTGGGTTGGAGATAGGAGGGCAATAATAAAAGGTTGGGAACCGCTGTCATAAATTAAAACAAAGCGTGTTGTTGCGTGTGTGCTTCTTTTTTAGCTCTCTAATTAGATTTTCCATTATTAGAATAGAAGATGAAGACTTTAAGGAAGCTTAAGCTCCTTCTAGAGAAATGGCACATGTTGTGTTCTAAAAGTGGTCTATCATTCCAGTAGATGTTTGGTGGAATGCTTATGAAAATGCATATGGTAAAGTATGTGTGTGTGTGTAGGGGAGGGATACGTTTGTCGGTGATTACCCGAAATTACTCAATGCCGTGGCGTAGCTACGGGGGGAGAGGGTTAGGGGAGTTAACCCCCCCACCATTGGTGAATACTTTTGTCGTATAAAATGTATTTTCTTCATTCACACAACCTATATATACACATATATGAGTTACAGTAGTCGTACTCCCCCCCCCCATGAAAAATTTCTCGCTACGCCACTGACTCAATGGCATTGTAATCTCCCAGCCCTCGATCTAGAGATTAAAACGTTAAACAAGTATGAAATTGTAATAATTAGAAAAACATAATAAAATAAATTATAAATAAACAGAAAATTAATAGAAATCATCCTAACATTTTACAAGTTATTTAATGAAATAAGTATTAGTAAATAGTTAGCTAATTCTTTCTTACTTTTCTTTATTTACTTATTGAATGAAGGTATGAATTACTTATAGTATTATTATTGAATGAAAATACTGAATTTTATTTAGTAACATACAAAAGTTAGTAAATATTCATTCCATAGCTTAAAAGTAGTACCATTGAATGAATGTTTAGTGACAGGACTAATTTTTTAAAAATTGAACACTTCATTTAAGCCTCACTCTTCTCGGCTAATTCTAATGTGATATTTTCATGAATTTTTTTCTAGAGATGGACGCGAGACGAAAAATAGGTGCCTCGCGTCTCGCAAAACAGCTTAAAAGCTTTGTCTCAATCCAGCTTAAAAGCTTTGTCTCAATCCAGCTTAAAAGCTTTGTCTCTTTGTCAAAATCCTTATAGCGAAATGTTAAAAATGTTTCTCTCGCAAAAAAAAGCTGTAAATCTTTGTTTTGCCAAAAATCGTCTTGCATTCGGTAAAATTTCCTGAGCATGCAAATTCGGTGAAATGTACACAGCACAAGCTTACACAGTGCAAAAACAGACTAAAATCACTACATAGAATGTACCGATTTTAAAGTACTGTATTATATATAATTATATACTGGTGTGCAAAACTCAAGCAAAGGGTGTTTTTTTGCCATAACTCCACCAGAAATCATCTGAGAAACATGAAATTCAGAAATGAGGGGCAGCATTTTGTATTTAAACGATGACGAAAGCATTGATTCCGAACTCTTCAGCAACACTGATCACACTATGCCCCTCCTCCAGCTTTCCGATACTTCTTCCACGTCTGAAGTCGTCCAAGAGATTTCTTCTAGCCATATTTAAAGAAAATTTGCACTTGCACCGAATGTCTTTAATTACGTCTCCGTCCTTCCTTTTATTGTAGTCTTGAGTTGCGCGTCGACCGCACGCGTTTTTCGTAAGCTCACCAGTGGCGGCTCGTGGGATACAGCAAGTACAGCCGGGCTGCACTTGAAATTATCAGCACATACTTTAAAATAATTTATTCTACAAATTTTCCTAAATTCAGATTAGAATTGTGGAATTCCTACGGTAAATTAAAAAAAATATCCGAAAAAAACCAAACAAAAAAAAAGTATTGTGGCCGGATCGCTCATTCAGAAAAAAAGCACTTTAATCTTCCCGCAATTCAATTGGGAAAATCTTTGGTTCAGCCCAGAGCGCTGAAAAGAAAATTGGCAGCACCATTGCCATGACAACGACTACGTAAGTAGCCTCTCCGGCATAGGGAGTTTGCAGCTGATACAGCCGAAGTAAGATTTTTTAACGGCGGCTGAACTTGAGAACTCGACTGAGAAGTGAGGGAGGGGATAAGGAGAATATATGACTCTCTCCACTTTATATTGCTGAATTTATCAAGAAGGTAAGCCTGAATAGACGCTTATGAATGGACAATTACCCATCAAAGCAGTATTGTTTTTAAGTAAGCAAGAACTGGCATTTAGAGGACATGGCAAGCGAGAAAATTCTTTAAACATGGGAAATTTTAAAGATCTTTTAAAATTATTGATATCTGAATTAAAACAACGCCTTTTTATGGGGACATCACTGACCGATTCGCATGTTTAAAAGAAAGGAGGATTGATTTGACTTATAAAAAATAAGTAAGTAATCTTTTTTTTTTCTTTTCTTCTCAAGTTATCGTTACAAAAGAAAATTTAAGGAAACTTCGAATCAGACACGGATTAATGCAATTTTGAGGATAAGAGCGGCTGGTTGAAATTTGTGTCCATTTTATGGAAGTAAAATAGGATCTCTTACATTTTTTATGTAATTTCTTTTTTTTTTCCCCCTCTTAATCAGCCAACTTTCGAATTCAATAACAAAGATTTTCCAATCCTGTCCGGAGGAAAGGGGGGGGGGGCTCATATGCTTCCAGCTGCACTAACAGTTTTGACCACCGGCCGCCACTGAAGCTCACGTCGACTACAACGTTTTGTTCCTGACATTTGCATACACATGACCTTTCTACTGAATTTGCATGTTCATTGTACTGTTTGCAATAACCTCTTTTCTGCAACTATCTGAGTAGAATTTACACTGGTGCTTAAGTTATCTCACACCAGTGCATAGTTTACTCAATTTTATGTATAATGTACCGATTATGTTTCACTTTGCTTGTCGTTCTGCTCTGCCTGCCATTTCTTCATGGAAGTGCTAATGGACTGCCAGATATAAATTTATGCGTTAACTGATATCACATTTATACTTTTTTTTTTCTTTTTTTGAACATGTGTTGTCCTGTTAGTTGTCATTAGAAAAGCAATTAAAATATTTTCAAAAAATTTAGTATAATTGTATAATTTTATAAAACTTTTTAAAATTACTAAAACAATAAAAATGATAAAATAAATAATAATAAAAAAATAAGGAGCCGACCGAAAACCAAGTGATTAAGACACTAAGTATAGGTAGATGACTGTAGTAGGAAGCGCCAGGGTTCTGGCCTACAACCCGGCTGTCGATCTAATGGCCTGGAGTTTTGGGTGTTGTTTTTCAGATGTAACGCGACCTCCTTGAGAAGCCCTCTACCCAAGGCACCACCTTCAACATGGCTGTGCACGAATCGTCAATCGCATGCCACAGAGCCTAAAGAACTTATTTGATAAAGCTGAGCATGTGGCACGCGATTGCATTTCCAATCAACTGCCATTTTGCTGGCAGTCCAAGAGCTATATGGCAATAGCTGCACTAATTCAGTGTTGGAGTCATTTAGGCAGTCAATGCAGTTGTTATTCTATGTAGGTTGTTCGAACATACCCAAATTTTGATTGGTACTCTGACTTTTCTTTTCTTTCGTTTAGTGCGTCCTCTGGGCGTCAGAATAACGCCAAGTGACGGACTGTGCAAAGAAGGGTTTGTAGTGGAATTCCGATGCAGGACATGGGGATCGAGACCGGCAGCTGAAATCACATGGTGGATGAAGCATTTCAGGCTGTATAACGTGACTGGGCGAACAGTAGATCGTGACTCGAGTTACAGCATCTTGAGCCTGATTCCTCTGGCCACGGATCACGGGAATGTCATTACCTGCAAGGCTGAGAACCCGAGACTTCCAGGCAGGATAATTGTGGATAACATTACACTTAACGTCACGTGTAAGTCTTTAGGGCGGCCTATTCTACTTCAATATTCGCTTCTCCACATGTTAAAGTTGTTGTTGTTGTGTCCTGTGTCCACTTCTATAACTGAAAAGAATGCTTTCGTTAAAAGTACAGACCCACTGAAAATAATTTTCAGTTATGCCCAGCTAATAGTTTATTTAACTCCATTAACAAAAGCAAGTTTTTGCCTGGCCGTACTAATCAAATCCCAGCTGTTGAAAATTTTGACTTGCCTGTATAGGCTTTTGGTACGGTGCATTCCTGTTATTTGGGACTCGTCGTTACAAAAGCAGTTTGGTCCGCAGTTTAACCCTTTAACGCGAAGTGTTCCCGCTCTGGGAACACCAAACTCTGACGTTTTGACTGTTGTCCGTCACGAAGAATAGATTTGATTTCTATAAAAATAGTTGCGGGTGACATAGCTCCATAAGAATCCTTTACTTTTTAGCACGTCATTTCCCGTAAAAAAATGGTCACGATTATTTTTAACAGCACTGACATCTGCTGAAAAATGGAAGACTGCGAGAACAGCTGGATAGATTGCCCAAGGCTGAAAAAAGGGCAGCCGTTGCCATCGCTCGGCATAACTACCAGCAAGATGGCGGACGATCGAAACGTTCATCGCGTGCCACAGATCTAGAGACCCTTTTTTGACGCAGCTAGCTGTGCGGTAAAGGGTTGCGCGTCAAAGGGTTAAGCTGCTACTCCAATTATCAGAAGTAAAGAAAAGATGGTAAAAGGTAATGCTTGACACAGGAAGAATTTTAGATTCCTTTAGGAAAACTAGACTTCTATTTATTGTAAGACTAAGAGATAGAACCGTTTAGTGTGTAGGGAGGGGGCGGTGGACAAAGCTCGCCATTTGTGATAAACAAGAAAAAAACATTACAAAAATATTAATTAATAAGTCCTAGTTTGATTTTTTTTTCACTTTTAACTTCTCCTGAAAAGTTATTAGATAAGTTAAAAAAAAAAAAAGAATCCGGATTATTATTATTTTATTATTAGACTAGCTGCTTACCCGTTCTCCGCACGGTAGGAGACGAATATTTTCCTTACACACATATAATTCGAATTAAACCCAGTGATAGGAAACTCTAATAGTGAAAAATTGCTGGAGTTCTGACGAAAAGCTGACTCCATGAGTGGAAATTTGAGACGATTGCAACATGATGACACAAAAACTGCGTCATTGTCACTGGCGATCAGAAAAGTAAGAACTTTACGGTATGCAGACGAAACGTTTCTCTTTCGAAAAATGCCTTATTTCTACATCATATAATTCTCTTTTTTAGGTTTAATTTATAGCATTCATACATACCATATGAATAACTTTACATGATGTTGAATACTATTTTATCTTATCTTGCATTTCGTAAAGCGTGGACAATGCATTAGCACAGTTATGTTGCAGATGACTTTATTAAATTTTACTCAAATATAAAAAGCCTACACGAAACAATCGATGCACATTGTACGTTCAGAAACCAAAAATGCATCCTGTTTCCGTGAAGATCTTGTCGCTTTCGCAAATGAAAAAATTTGTGACGTAACTTAAGCGGAAAAGCTTATTACCCTTACTGAACTCTTAATACAGTAGCACACTTGTTACATAAAACTAACGTTGATCTCACTGCCAATTCACACTAAATAAATAACTAATTTCATATTTTATTTTTAACATAGATTAATTGCATATTAAACAAAATCTGAAATCGTTTCTAGAGCTCTAGGTCTTGTAACTGGAGTAACTGGAAGATATATGAAAAAATAAATAGAACTTTAACAAAAAAGTAATTTATATGAAATATTCTAAGCACATTGGATCCCGTTATTGGGAAAGATTCCACAAACGCCATGGGAAGAAAGAGCAATTAATTTCATATTATATTTTGTATTCCTTGCAAGCGCCTTTGTTATACATGATTGCAATATCATTCTCGTACACGATGCTTATCCTATAGTCTCTGGTGATTCATTTTGGATTTTCATTTCATATTCCTGACTTTTCATACTTTTGAAATTTTGTTGCTTTGCGCATGTGAATAATCGATTATCATTTCGCATTACAGCTACCAATTAAATAGTTTTCCATATCGCTTCTTTCACGTTAACGACGTTAATCTGCCTTTTTCTAGTTAAAAAAAAAAACGCCTACAAAGTTTCAATGCTTCAATTTAGACACACAGAGGGGTTAGGCAAATACGCACCCGACAAATTGCTTCCTTATGTCCGCCGAAGCAGCACAAGCGTGTAATGTGCTTCTCCGGATAATCTGACAGCAAAACTGAAGACAATGACGTGAAAATGACGTCACACGCGAAAGAAATATTTTAAAATTCTATTTGTTTCATATTTAATGCGTTTTCACTTTTTTGGGTCTTAAGAGATGTAGAAATGAGTGGTTTCACTTAATTATTAAATTGAACAACTTAAGTGGCAACAATGGATTCCGTTGCTACGGAAACTGTAGCAGTGTTAAAAATAGAATATGAAATGATTTATTTATGTTTACTTTGCTAGAACTGCCATTTTGGAGTAATTAACGTCGGCAGTCGATGGCAAATAGCCAAAATGAATCACACATTAAACTTCACAATAAATGCAATAATTTAAAGGCATTACCAGCTAGTCTAACTGGGTTTTAAAAATATTCTCATTCATCTCAAAGAGCATTCGTATTTATAAAGACTTCCTATTTTATTACACCTTGTTTGGCGGAATTAAAAAATATTATCTATTCATACGCTCGTAACACCAACTCATATCAATCGGGGCATAGAATTAGCAATACAAATGAAAAAGTTTAATTTTCTGAAATTTGGCGGGGTTTCCCTAACTTAAATCAATTTATTTAACTTGATGAAAATCATTTAAAATCGCCTTAATAACTGCATTATTTATGAACAGAAAATTAAAATTTCAGGCTAAATTCTAGTAAAACCTACACTTGTTTTTAAAAATACTATTTCTTTGCGCTCTCAGTAAATTGCGCCAAGCCTAAAACTGTGCAAACCACTAGAATCCACTTTCTCAAAAATCGGCATATAAGCCATTTTTTTTTTCGCCAAATTATAAATTTATACACTTTAGTCTCTGAAATTTACAAATCATTTTTCTTTTGCGTATAAAAAATATAGAATTCCTGCTCTGATTTCCCACGCAGACGATATTTTAATTAAAAAATAACCTAGCAAATATTCGAAACAGAAAAAAAGTATTATTCCTTTATTTTTAATGCAAGAGTGTAAATCATTTAATAAATTCGCCAAACATGGCAACCTCGATGCTTATTTCTCACATTTTCACTACAGGGGTTACAATCGCGGTGTTGCGGAGAGCTAAAATTAGTGTTTTTGACGGGGTTTTTTATCAATATCTCCTAAACTAATTCGAATTTCGAAATTTAAATTAGCGGAGGCTCTTTCTCGTAATTTTCCGAATAAGTGGACACCTGGATCGAAACTCAACTCCCAGCCGTTTAGGAGGAGATGATGCTACACACACACACACACACACACACACACACACACACACACACACACACACACACAGACAGACAGACGCGCACAGATTTTAATAGTATAGAAGATAAAGCTTGTCCTGAAGGCATTTACAACGGCCGCTTCAAAAAACATTCGACAAAAATATGTTTGTCTCAATACATTTAATCTTTGTCCACTTGAAATAAATAACTTCTTATTAAATTTTTACTATATACCGAAATCGGATTAGCATTTTCTTCTGAAAACGTGCGAAAACTTTTCGCATTCGAAAGAGTTCGTTTCGCTGGGAATATCCCCTCTTCTGCGATGTTTCACGCAGAAGAAATTTTATTTGGGAATAAATTTTAAACTGGGTAATCTAGGAAAACCATTTTAAATGAATTGGAACAGCAATTTTCACTTCAAAGTCTGATAACTGTGTTTTCAAAATGATGCCATTGTCACTCGCGACACTTAATATTTTCATGCAAATTATTAACTTGTTTTTTACTCTCGGAAATAAAATAGAGCTGAAAATACCGAAAAATCGCTTAAAAATTAGAAAACGGATGGATTTTTCAAAGCTTTAAAGCAGCGCAGATTATTTTCTTTATTTTTATAAATAACTATGAAAAATTTCAAGCGGATCATGCAAAAGGTGTAGATTTTATTACATTTTTGGGCTTAACTTTTAATCTTTTTGATGTAATGTGGTAAAAGTTTTATCTTAGAGTGGTTCAGTTGAAGCGGAACTGTTCCAGAGTCAGGGATCAGTTGTACTGTATAGTAGAATATTTCGTGTACATTAAATTAAAAGTGTTAGAGTTCAATTCATCATTTTTCAACGGACTCCTTACAACTAACGAAAAGCAATAAGTAATCCTACGTTAATATATATCCTGAGGTGGTTTCAACAAAAATAATTTCCTGAAGGGTTTTTTTTTAAGTCAGTAAATGCAGAGCAGTTAAATTAGGTATTTACTTGCATTGCTTTAAAAAAATAATAGTATAAATTAAAAACCGACATATTTTGCGCTTACAGTTAGTTAAAGGGTACTACTTGTATGCTCATTTTCAGTTAAATATCTGATGCTTCATATATTTCAAATTTCAGTGAAACATTTGACTAGATCTTCATCAAATTTCTTACAGTAGAACCTCGATTATCCGAAGTAATTGGGACCGAACCTACTTCGGATAATCGAGAATTCATCAATAATAACCTAGCGTCATTGAACTGTTATTATGACTATTTTAATTCTATAGTCATAAGAGAGTTACAACTCAAAATAAATTAAAATTATAAATGAAAATACATTTATTTCTGAAACAAAAACTTACAATGGTTTAAATGGAAGCTTCATCTGGTGTAACTGGCCATCCTTTGCCCGGCAGCTCTATCCCGAAGTTTTCTTAAAAGCATGAGTCAGAGGAATGTTACAATCAGAGGGTGCAATTAACATTCGATTGTTCTGGGACTCGGCAGTATGACCTTCCAAATTTCGAAATGGGGTGTGTTTTTGTTTAGAACAGGGATGTTTGAAAGTGGGAAGAATACACTCATACCGAGAATTGAGCTTGCGAGAAGGAATTCTATAAAAAGGAATTCCAAGATATTTATCTGCACTCGTAGTTTGGAAAGGACGGTTTGCATACAAAAGGAATGTGAGAGAAAAAAAAAACTTTAAAAATGTATGTTTGCTAAGAGAAATTTTTGATGATAGTAGAAAGTGAAAAAAAAAAAAAATTGAAGAAGAAACCAACTTCGGTTAACGGAGAGTTTCAGTTAATCGAGGTTCGGATAATCAAGGTTCTACTGTAGTTAGGCACGAAAATTATTCAAAAATACTTTCGAACTTTTAAACAAACATTCAAACATTTCTATATTCTCAAAAAACATTTTACCTGAACCCGATAAAACTCAAAGAAAATGTTACTCGTTACTACAAACGTATTCACGCAAAACACACAGCCTCACTCCGTTTTTTTTTTTGTTTTTTTTTTGTTTTTTTGTTTTTTTTTTTGTTTTTTTTTTTCGTTAGTTGTAAACTGTTTACTGGTTTTTGTCTGACATCTGTTTGTCTCTAACTGCCGTAAATATGCGATTACCACGACATTTATGTATCTTATTCCTAAGTAGTGTATATAGTACTCCACTGAAAATAGTGAATGTAGTATTCATAGATCTCTTACAGGAGTACTCAAAAGAATACCAATGCATTATGCTGCATGGGCAGTCATTCTTTAAAGCTTATTTTAGAGATATTCAGGTATTTCAAATGAAACAAAATGGATATATATTATTGAGGACTACAAGATAAATCTGTCCACCGAAAGTAGTGCGCCTCCGTCTATCATTTATAGTTTTCCTACAGGAGCTCTCAAAAATCTTCCAATACATTAAAGTCAAAGGCAGTTCAGAGATATTCATCCATTTCAC
Source organism: Cheiracanthium punctorium (assembly GCA_038373885.1). NCBI lineage: Eukaryota > Metazoa > Arthropoda > Arachnida > Araneae > Cheiracanthiidae > Cheiracanthium > Cheiracanthium punctorium. The sequence continues at coordinate 157,029 of JAWZYV010013820.1, forward strand.
ACAAGCGCAATATATTACAGCAGTTTACTCCTCAGTTAAAATATAGAAAGAACTTTTAAAGTTCTTTTACAAAGTCTCTCAAAATTACATTTATAGTGATTTGCAACTTTTTTTTTTTTTTAATATAAAGATTATATCCAAAATCTCGCCACATTTAAGTATACAGTCGAACCCCGTTATAACAAACCCTGTATATGACGAACTCAGAGATATAACGAACTGAAATTTCGATCCCGCCGTTTCATTGCATCCTTTCTTAATATCTTGGATACATCGAACCACACAGGATATAGCGAACAAGACTTTTGATCCCTTGGAAGTTTGTTATAACAGATTCGACTGTGACACATTTTAACCCAGCCAGAACCATTGCTGTGTTGGAAAGTGTTTCTATATGATGGCTTCGTTTATCATGATTTATCTATCCTCCTCTCACTGTGTTTTATTTTTCAGTCCCTCCCAAGGTTTCGCTGTCGCTGAAAACGTACTCCAGCAGCACTCTGTCCGAAGGGGACACGGTCGCTCTGATATGCCGGGTGGTCTCGAATCCGCTGGCGGGGCCCGTGCGGTGGTCCTTCGCTAAAGAGTCGTCCGTCTCGCCCAAGGAAGAGAACTTCCCCGGGAGTGCGAGCCACACTCTGGTGCTGGAGCGGCTGGAGCCCTGGCACAAGGGCAGCTACAGGTGCAGAGCGGCCAACAGTGAGGGCGCAGGAGAGAGCAATGCTCTGTGGCTCGCAGTCAGACGTAAGTAAACGAAGAGATGAGGCGTTTCCAAATGGGAGTTACGGCTCGTGAAAATCTTCTCATTTAACCCTTTGAGGCGCAACCCTTTCCCAATGCAGAAAAAAGGGCAGCCGTTGCCATCGCTCGACTTAACTACCAGCAAGATGGCGGACGATCGAAACGTTCATCGCGTGCCACAGATCTAGAGACCCTTTTTTGACGCAGCTGGCTGTGCCGGGCACAGCCAGGCACACGATGACACCCGGGCACGCGATGAACGTTTCGATCGTCCGCCATCTTGCTGGTAGTTAAGTCGAGCGATGGCAACGGCTGCCCTTTTTTCAGAATTGGGCAATCTTTCCAGCTGTTCTCGCCTTCTTCCATTTTTCAGCAGATGTCAGTGCTGTTAAAAATAATCGTGACCATTTTTTGACGGGAAATGAACGTGCTAAAAAGTAAAGGATTCTCGTGGAGCTATGTCACCCGCAACTATTTTTATAGAAATCAAATCTATTCTTCTTGACTGGCAACAGTCAAAACGTTAGAGTTTGGTGTCCTCACGGCCAGAGGCGGATCAAGGCTATTGGGGGCCACTGGCGGTAAAAATTTCGAGGCCCCCAAATCCCAAGTTCCTTTCATAATTTATATAGTATACTAAGGGCACTATTAGCTTTTTTCGTGAGGGGGAGAACTTAACACGCTTAAACCCGAAGAGCGAAAAAAAAACGATACACTGCGGAGCGATCTGTTTCCTTGGAAATCGACCGGTTTTTCCGCGAAAGGGCTCTTTACATAGTCCTTTTTCTGAGAATCCTCTCCTCGCTTCCTATCTTTTCCGAGAATTTCCCTTCCCCGCTCATTGTTATATTCCGCTCCGGTCTTGTGATCGAAAAACGCTCCTAAAGGAGAAGCTCACTTTTGAAAACTGGCTCACTTTTCGCTCCGACTGATCGAATTTCGCTCGTTTGGTTTAAGCGTGAACGATTTCATTCAATTGCTTTAACAATAAAATTAAACTCAACAAAAACTTGATAAAAGAATTTATAAAACTTAATCAAAAAAGAATCTTTTCACTACTGCTTAAGAAAGTATTTTATGTAAACTTGCGTCTAGATTTATCTTTTGCAAATTCATCAATAATTTCTGTGATGAAAGCAATAATTTTTGTGCCTGCCAAACTTTCCCGTTCTATGTATAATAAAGCCAAATTGTTTAATCGTTCTTTCCTATCGTAGTTCTTAAATAGTTTTTCACGCGATTTTAAAACCGAAACAGACCTTTCACCTAAAGCATTTGATATGGGTAGTTAAAAATATTTTAAAGTTATTTTTACATTAGGAAAATTTTATGGCATTTGAATTAAATCTTTTAAAGTTATTTTTACATTAGGAAAATTTTATGGCATTTGTTGTGCAGCCATGTAAATTACATACGCATTTCTGTCAAGTTCATCGTTTTCTTCCAAAAATAGCAAAAAAAGATTCAATTCATTGACAAAATTTTAACTGTGTGTCATTTTTGCAAATATTTTTCAAGTTTTTTTTTTAATCAATTTTTTCTTTTACTCTTTTGATAATTTATCACAAAAAAGTGCATTAAAATGCTCTAAACTATTTTTACGTGTTCCATTCTTCTGAATTATTCGGGTTTGGTATGCTATGAATGAATTTAAAAAAAAAGAAATTCTCTTTTTCCAAATTCATAACCAGCGTCTTTGTTTTCATTGAAAAACACACTCCTTTTCTTGTAGTCTGGAATCCTGCTCACTGTCGTTATCAAAAGATAACCCTGACAGCTCAGATGCTTCTTCGACTTTCTCAAATTCACCTCCACATTTTTAAATAAAATTTGCAAGTGGCCTTATAGGTCAGAGCCTTTCAATAATTTGCTTTCCACTTACTGAAGAAATGTACTGGTAGAATTCCTTCTTCCCTCTTTTCCAAATAACTGTTACTGCTACTACTTATACATCTTCTACTAACAATAATAATAATTTATGCCCCGCTGTGGTCTACTCACTAGACTCCGTTCCCGTAAGAACACGAAGAGTGAAGCAGTACCCGGCTTGGCCAGTGCTTGGGAGGGTGAACTCCTTTCGCGGCTGCGCTGCTGTGAGGCTGTGTACACTAATGGGAGTTGGTGCACGTAAAATCAGTCGTGGTTCCAATGTCCTCCGTGTTTAATGCTACCTCTGGGGGTACCGATTTCAGATGGTTGGACCCTCATCTGAAAATTAGGGTTTGAAATTGGTTGAAAATTAGAGCACCATGAGCTAAGTCAGACTTCCTCTTACTAGGTCTCATTAAAATGGAAGCCGTGCTTTCCGCCCATCGCCTTCCCATATAGGGATCTGGAACCGCTCCGTGGTTGCCAGAGGACATTAGCAACAACATAATAATAATAATCTTATAAATAAAAATGAAATTCTGTTTGCTTGTTTGTTTGTTTGTTTATTTGTTTGTTTGTGGATTTGAGTTGTATACAAATCCACAAAAATGGACCTATCAGCCTGAAATTTTGCACAGATATGTAAAATAATATAGAATAAATCATAGTCCACTTTAAAACTTTGACAGTCCACCCGTTCCCGGAATTTAAGAGATTTTTTATGTTCTCCACGCAAAAAGCTTTCCGTAATTGTAACCCCTGTAGTGAAAAAAGTGTGAAATAAGGATCGTGGTTGCCATGTGTGGCGATTTTGCCGAATAAAATGTTTTAAATTCTCAAAGTAAAAATAAAAGAATAATAATGATTTTTTTTGTTAGTTTATATTCGTAAGGTTATATATTTTTTAATTATAATATCGTGTGCATGGGAAATCGGAGCAGGAATGAAATGTTTTATACGCAAAACAATAAGAATTGAAGATTTCCGAGGCTAATATGTTAAAATTTTTTAGTTTGGCGAAAAAATAAAATGACTCAAATGCCGAGAAAGTGAGTTCTAGCCTTGGCGCTATTTATCGTAATTTAATCGTCTGCTATTTGGGTTATGAATACACCTGCGTATAAGTTTTTGAAATTTTCATTCAGTTGGAATTGTGCATTTTTCTGAGCAGCTTTTCTGCATCTAATGTATTACATCCAGAAAAAAGGATGTTAGAAATATCAATTTTAATTTTGTTTAATCACACTCATGAATAATGATACACTTTCCAACTTAATGAAAGAAGGAACGAAAATAGGGAAGACCCATGGATTATAACTCTTTTTATATATAGCACTTTAGTGCGTATTTAAAAATCTGAAAGTGTGTCAGATTTTCTATGATTCTAGCGCTTGGCGCAATTTAATGAGAGGGTATTTTTAAAAACAAGCGTAGGTTATCTTATAAATAAAAATGAAATTCTGTTTGTCAATTTGTTGATTTGGGTAGTATACAGTTCCACAAAAATGGACCTGTCAGCCTGAAATTTTACACAGATATCTAAAATAATATAGAATAAATGATAGTCCACTTTAAAACTTTGAAACTCCACTTAAAAACGTTTTCCTCCTGAATGGTTCTCTTAATTTCCGTTCCCGGAATTTAAAAGATTTTTTATCTTCTCCACGCATAAAGCTTTACGTAATATTAACCCCTGTAGTGAAAAAAGTGTGTGAAATAAGCATGTTGGTTGCCATGTGTGGCGATTTTGCCGAATACAATGTTTTAAATTCTTAAAGTAAAAATAAAAGAATAATAATGATTTTTTTAGTTTATTTTTTAAATTATAATATCGTGTGCGCATAAGAAATGAGAGCAGGAATGAAATGTTTTATACGCAAAACAATGAGGATCGAAGATATCCGAGACTAATATGTAATTTTTTTTAGTTTGGCGAAAAAAAAAATGGCTGATAGGCCGATTTTTAGAGAGTGAGTTCTAGCGGTTTGCACAGTTTTAGGCTTTTTGGCGCAATTTACTGAGAGCTTAAGGGAATAGCATTTTTGAAAACAAGTGTATAGGTTTTCTTAGAATACAGCATTAAATTTTAACTATCCGTGCAGAAATAATGCAGTTATTAGAGCATTTCAAGCGATGTAGCTTCAGAATTCTCGCCAATTGAGTACATTGATTTAACTTGGGGGAAATCCGTCAAATTTCAGAAAATTGAAATCTTTGCATTTAGTACATCGAGGTAACGATGAATAAAACATGTTATAGTTGATAATTTAAAAAATGCGGCGGTATTAAGGGATTCCACTTTTCAAATAAATGCCTGGCGGTATAACCATTTCCCATTTTGATTGCTGCTAAGTCAATGCTTCGAATGATTCCCTGAAAAAACTCTTGCAAAATGGCGTATGTTGGCACTTTGGCGAGGCTTAGATTTGAAACTGGATTTTATTTGAGACTGGTATATATGATAACACTGGTTATAGATAAAAATGAATGTTGGTATGTGTGTATGAGGTTGAAAAACTCCAGCACCGTTGCACCATGAAATTTGGTTCACCTAAGTCTTTTATCATGGAGAAGGTTTTTATGCTATCCGTTTTCCTCTAACTTTTCACTAGGTGGCGCAGCAGAACGTCGAATTCTATTCCGTTTAGCCGTTTGCTATGCGAATATCGTCCAACCAATTTCGATGAAATTTGGTACACGCGAATATTAGAACACAGAGAATATTTTTCACTATCCATTTGCTGTAACTTACCGCTAAATAGCGCTGCAACGCATCAACTTCTATACCGTTCGACCGATTGCCTTGAAATTCAGTATGCATGATTATTGAACACAATATAACGCGATATCCATTTTGCTATATCTCTTTATTACAATATATAGTAATCACAACAAATATTAATATCAAAAAGTTCATTCATTCCCGTGCGAAGAACGGGTACTTCAGCTAGTAATTTATAAAACTTAAAAAATAACGATGATATTTTATTAATCGATTAAAACTTATCATTGATCTAGACATCATGTTTATAGATATTGATGATTTAGAGTTGAGATGTATGTCATTTTGTTCAGTTTTTTGAGGTCTTTCATAAAGTATATAATATGACCATATCACTTAAATAATTATTTTGCTAATTAAAAAATCATAATGCAGTTGAAATTTTTTGGGGAAAAAAACATGTCACTAAAAATTTTTAAGCAATTTGTATGGCAAATTTGAAAATGGGAGTTTTTTTACGATATCATAATGAAAAAAATTATGTGCCTACATAATTTATTTTCCGGGAGTGGTTTTATTGAATGTTAAAATAATAGACTATTACAAGTGTTCAATTACTTTTAAAATAATTATATTTTATTCCTTCTTGGCAGTGAAGTTCTATGCATTATCGATGACTAACAATAAAAATCAATTAGAGGTAATCATTGAGGTAACAGTAATTTATGTTATTAACTAGCTGATTTTTATTAGTTTTGCTTATTGTTAAAAATGTATAACTATAAAATATATGTAAAAAATTCTTAAAATAGTTCTGACATTGCCAAGTTTTTAATTAAAATTTTTCTGCAATAAAATTACAATTTAATTATTCTTAAGTTGTGAACCCTCAAAGTATCAACAGCAAAAATTTCTTGTTATTTAATTTTATTTTTATTTACTTTTATAACCAAGAAAAATTTTTTGATGATTTTCAAAATATCAATCTCAAAGTTTTGCATTAAAAAAATAATAATAGGACTGTTTTCGTAACTTATAATTTCTTTTCTTAATTCTTGAAACAATTATAACATTAATGATTTTTAAATACGCATTTATAGTTTGAAATAATTCGCAATTAGTGGCATAGCAAGGAGAGGCTGAGGAGAGGTCTACCCCTTGGTAAATAACATTTGACAATATGTAAAATTACACACACACACACACAAAAAAGAAAAGAAAAAGAAAAAACAATATCTTATCTCTGAGGATTTACTTGTGTTGCCTCGAAGAACTATAGCAAACCTTCTCAATACAACTTAACAACTTAAACAAACAAAAAAAAAAAAACTTAAAAGGGAAAAAAACGCAGCACATACAATATAAAAAACTGGGTACAGTGGTGATTAGCACTTTGAATTGGAATGACTGTATAACTGAAAACATAAAAACTAGGAAAAAAGCAATGGACGTCTACATTACGTTCTTCGAATTACAAAGCTGGAAGCTTCTCGCGAATTTACCATTGACATCGCGAATTGACAAAAGCTAACGCGTGAAAACCACAAATCCAGCACCACGCCCAATACATTGATTACCTTGTTCTGCGACAAAATGTAGAAGTAAGAGCCGCCCTTTAGACTAATCAAAACCCCCTCTTTTTGGCTGAATTGAACAGTTCTATGGCCTAGAAAAGGAGTGAATAATTGTTTTATCTTGGGGGGGGGGAGCACTTTGTAGACGCGAAAGTTAAGCACCTTTTAAAATTATTGCATTCAGTATTAAGTTTTATATTAGAAGCGGTATGAAATCTATCATGATAAAAATCAATAACTATAGCTCCAAGCAAATTTAATTTTAAATTCACGTTAATGAGACAAATGCACCCTATTACACTTTTCTACAGTTTTTAAAACATCTGATGTGCACAACACATGACTTTCTTGCACGTCTATTAATTCAAAAATATTTTCGACGCACTTCCTCTTAGAGATGGCCAATGATTCGATGAGTCGAATCAGTGATTCGAATCTTGGTACTGAGTGGCTCAGTCTTTACACTCACTCTCTACTGATTCAAATCTCAAGCCCTCAACTGTGGGGAAATACATTCCAAGTTCGAAGGGAAGGAAAACTTATTTTCCCTTTGCCGTTCCCAGAGATTTTCCCTTACTCTTTCAACTCTTTTCGACTCTTTACGACTCTTTTCGACTCTGAGTCGATAGATGATTTGAAACAGCAAATGAGTGGGTGTGGATGAGTTGGTCACTGAGTTGGTGCAGCAACGAATCTTTACTGATTCAGTGTTTCGCTCTGTTTCGGTGATTGTATACGATCGTTGAGATTCGTTAGTTTTTCGAATCTTCTATCGACTCAGAGTCGAAAGGAGTCGAAAAGAGTTGAAAGGATGTTTCATTTAATTGGAGGTTTTTTTTCGAATCTTCTATCGACTCAGAGTCGAAAGGAGTCGAAAAGAGTTGAAAGGATGTTTCATTTAATTGAAGTTTTTTTTTCGAATCTTTGGTGTTTCATTTCTTGGTTGGTGGTCGGATTTAAAGTTTCATCTGTCTGTGGGTGTGGAGTGGGTCGAACATAGTTTGCTTTTGGCGGGGGGCATAGGCGTTACTTCCTAAGGGCAAGAGGGGTCAATCCTCCCCCCGAAAAAAAAATTAAGAAAATTCAAGTATCAGAGCTATTTATAATAACGATATTTTCTACAATCGGAAACATTTTGTCAACCCATCCAAATATTACATGCCAATTAACGCCAATGCTCGTGGAAGAGCGGGGGGTGTCTCAAAGTTGTTTAAACCTTTTTCCCTCGGGGGTACTCCCTCCTTCCAACTTGTCTGGCTGGTTTAATATTTGTTTAAAATTTTTTTGAAACATCCCTTTTCTACTTTTAACTTCAATATATGTCCCCCTGCCCCCACCCTCAAAAAAAAAAAAAAAAAAAAAAAAAACGGAACGTTAAGTTTACATGGTGGCGGGTTTTCATGTGAAGGGAGATAGAATGAAATAAAGTTAGGATTGTGCTTGTCACTTTTAATGAAGGATACAGGGGCGGTATTAAGCGCTCTCACAAAAGGACTTTGTAGTAAGCAAAATAACATTTCGCTTTATTGCTGCAGATTTCGTTTAAGATATTTTTTTTTACCTTGTTTGTCGTTTAAGGGGAATTATTTTATTTTCTTTCGTAATTCAGAGAAATACAAAATAGGGTCTAAAGCAGTGGCGTAGTTAGTGTTATTGACAGTGGCGTAGCCAGGATTTTATTTCGAGGTGGGCTGGGTATCAAATTTAAAGATAAAGTTCAATTGTAAGCTAAGTAAAGGGTCCCATTTTTTTTGGGGGGGGCAGCAGCCCCTCAGTAGGACTGGGCCAAAAATCGATAAATATCGACATATCGGTTTTATTTCAACATCAAATGTCCGATATTCCCATTTTCATTTCAGTGAAATCTCGAATTCGATAAAGGTCAAAAATACAGGCCGGCCAGGGGCGTAGCCAGAAATTTTTCATGGGGGGGGGGTTATGACTACTGCAACTCATATATATGTATACGTGTGTATGATAATGTAGTGAAGAATATACATTTTGTATGGCAAAAAATTCCTCATGGGGGGTTAAGACCCCCCTAACCCCCCCCCTTGGCTACGCCTCTGAGGCCGGCGATAAGAAAATCCTGAGATCAATACCAGCTTGTGATGCTTTTGCTACTGCTTTCTCTCCGTTGATGACGATGCCGGATCGCGGAAAAAACAGCTCCATGGTTTATAGTCTAATTACCATAATTAATTAACGTATATCTCGGAACCTATCCACCGAAGCGCGTTTTTATTGATTCTCGACCCCCCCTAGACTCAACATCCCACCGATACTTAAAATTTCGAATGCTTTGACACCAAACTTTAACCTTTTAATCTTGCAGGCCCAGGGGGTCATACGAAGCTCCCCTATATTTTCAATTTGGGCATTTTAAACACTAGCCTCCTCCGGCGGCATCTCCAAAGTCTGGAAACCATCCCAGAGCCAATTTCTACATGTTTGCAGTCCTTTTAAGCCTCAATCATGGTTAATTAGTCTAATTACCATAATTAATTAACGTATATCTCGGAAACTATCCATCGGAGCGCGTTTTTATTGATTCTCGACCCCCCCCCTAGACGTTTACCCCCATCGATACATAAAATTTCGAATACTTTGACACCAAACTTAACCTTTTAATCTTACAGGCCCAGGGGGTCATACGAAGCTCCCCTATATTTTCAATTTGGGCATTTTAAACACTAGCCTCCTCCGGCGGCATCTCCAAAGTCTGGAAACCATCCCAGAACCAATTTCTATATGTTTGCAGTCCTTTTAAGCCTCAATCATGGTTAATTAGTCTAATTACCATAATTAATTAACGTATATCTCGGAAACTATCCATCGGAGCGCGTTTTTATTGATTCTCGACCCCCCCTAGACGTTAACCACCATCGGTACATAAAATTTCCAATACTTTGACACCAAACTTAACCTTTTAATCTTACAGGCCCAGGGGGTCATACGAAGCTCCCCTGTATTTTCATTTCGGGCAGTTTAAACACTAGTTTTACTGGAGCAAGGAGAGAGCGATGCTAACTGCCCGAGAACTCAGCGGAGAAGAAACCCGATGAATGGGTGAAGGGTGTTTAAATAGTACGGCTTTCGGCGCAGAGAGAGGGAAAATTTCTTTAGTTGTTTTAATGATTCAAGATTCGAATCATCAAAGTAGTGAGTGAGTCGAGATTCGAATCAGTAAAATGAGTCGAACCGCCCATCTCTACTTCCTCTAAACTTATTTGTTTGAAATAGATAAAATATCAGTAATAGTAAGGTTTAGCGATTTCTAGCCAAATATTTCGATATCGCCAAGCTTAGTTCAATTTGAAAGATTTCCTTCTGACATTTTATTTGGCGATATTTCATCAAAAGCCGACAAACTTGAGATAGTTTGCGAGATTTTGGGTTTATTGTTACATTCATTTTCATTAAGAGAATGACGACATGAGGCGATTGAATATTTTTGATTATGTACATTTGTAAAAGGACTAAACGCTAATAACTCTAAGAAAAGAAAAAAAATGTTTCATTGTCGTTAGAGTAGAACAGTAACGATAGTTAACGTTTTATAAATTCCCTTAAACATTTTTAAAAGTGAACATGTTTCGACGCCCTTCCTCTAAACTTATTTGTTTGAAAGAGATAACAGCCAAGTGATATTTAAATATTCAATCGCCTCATGTCGTCATTCTCTTAATGAAAATGAATGTAAAATACGTTATCTCATGGTGAATCCTGACTTATTCAGAAACGTCATTCCATATGATATATAAACCTGTCAGTACGAGTGATAAATGGAGTACAACCAGAACATTATTTTTTATAACGCATTCAGTTGGGATCCTGTTAGTCTCAATCAAAGCAAAAATTCTTTCATTTAACTTGCACATACAAGATGTCGCTTATGCTGATTGCAGTATTTTTAAATAAACTGCCATTGCTTTTGACAGAGAGGTGAATTTACATCATATGGTGATTGTCAAAGATAGTTGTACTACTGACTGTATGTATTAAAAATATGTTTTAACACAGTTAGTACGTTTATCGCGAGAGTAAATACCATACCTCTGACTATATATAAGAGCTAATTTTAAATATGAAAATATATATATCTGAAATTCTTTCAAATATCATACTTGCTATTGTTAAAAGTGTATCGTAATCCATGAGTCTTCCCTATTTGTTTTCTTGCTTCCATTATGTTAGAAAATATATCCACGAGTATATCCACTGGTCGACTCTATTTTCCCTGTTTTTTTTTTTTTTTTTTTTTTTTTTTTTTAAATGTTGTAAAATGTATCCTTATCTATGCGTCCGCCTTACTTGTTTTCTGGTTTCATTGGAAAGTATATCATAATCCATGTTCATTTTTCAAATAAATTCGTTTCCTCTATCTTTTCGTATCCAAAAACTATTTTAATAAACCAAAGGAAGAATTTTTATTATTATTCTTTCTTTTTCCATGAGTTGAATTTGCTTTTGTGCGTTTCTTAGGTCTTAATGCTGCTAAAAAATCGCCAAACATGGCGACCATGATGCAGATGCATGAATGTATTTTCAACATTGCAAAATACGTTTGCGCCAAAACTGCCGAGGTTTCAAATTAACAACCTCTCTAATGGTAATAATCTATGATTTAATGTCTATCTGACACATCTATCCCTCTGTAAATAAACAAAATCTCATTAGTTATTTTTAAAAAATATAGATTTACTTAACTTACTTTACTTAAGAAGAAAATAGTTTTATTCTAATAAATCATTATGTAAAACTGTACTAATTTTAGTTACAAGCTTAAGTAACACGCCTATTTAATAGTTTTCATAGCATCACTGAAACTTCGATTTAAAAACACGCAGTACTAAAATACACACAAAAAAGTTAATTTGTCTTAAGATTTGATGTTTCTGATCTTACGATAGAGACTTGAGGAAATTCAAAAATGTTACTTTCTATACCAAAAATATATCGACGAAAATTCGCAGATATCTAGTAAGTTTTTCTTCGCATATTTCTCAAATCTTCAGTAGGTGTTAAATGCGTAGGTTCGAAATTTCTTGAATATAAAGAAACGATATCCTAAAGAATGGAAGGGATTTTCTCCGCCTTATTTCTGAATTTTTTTGCTCGGTCACATTCGAATGTTCAAAATCATTATTCAAATGGGAATTCTCTCATGGCAAAGATCAGTCATTGGAGAGGGAAGCAAACAATCTAAGTATAATCATATAAGTCGACTGCATACAACTGTCATTTTTACGAAAAAATGTGGGACAATGCTTCCTCTATATAAGAAGACATTAAAAAAAAAAAAAAAAAAACCGCTTAGCTCTAGCAGTACAGGTGATTATAACTTAACTTCACCTAAAAGCAACATTCTGTAGATGAAACAGGTGAGCGGATTGCCACCAACTTTGGCACATGGACTGGTCAGGAGAGACGCTGAAGAATTTTTTTAAGTTCAAAAACTGTCCACTAGGTGGCGCTTTGGGCTAGGTGGCCCGTAGGGAGCCTGGTGAATTCAGCTCAAGAAATGATCCAAATTAGTTAATAAATGTTTAATATCTATTGAATAAACGTTGAATTTTTTTCTAAATTCCTTTTTACCTATTTGTTTTGTTAAATTGCTGGTTTTCCATACAAAGCGCGGCCTAGTGGACATTTTTGAACTAAAGTTATCGAAAAACTTCCTTGGGCACATCTCGTATACAGTGTATATGTCAAGTTGCAGGCAATCTGCTGGAATGTTTCAGCTGCAGAATGCTTTTTATAGCGGGTAGTTTCATTATAACCGCCCTGTACATATATATATCCTAGAAGCAGAAATTAAAGCTCTGTCTTAGAGTCTCTAAAATGTCCACGATGATGAAATAACAACAAAGTCATTATTTAACCGAAAAAAGCATATTTAGTATGAACTTTCGATAGCAAAAATCTCAAGCTTTACAAGTGGATTAGTTTACTCAGTTTTCGTTCATGCTGAATTGGATAGTATTAGTAATATCAGGTTCTCTATCTGTGTGGTCAATTTGTTGAATAAACTTTTGAATTTAGATTTCTCACATATTAGCATATACCTTTATATTTCTTTTTACGAAATACAATGAGCTTTTCAATTACTGGAAGTTTGTATAAACTTTAGAATTTGGTATTCCATATTTACAGATTTGTTCTTGTTACAGTTTGGTAGCCTCTTTGCCATTTTAAGAACCACAAAGTTGAGCTTTATGCTGTCTTGAAATGTTGCCCGGGGAGTACCACGTGGAGGTGGGTTACCTTAGAACAGAGCATTTTGAGAAACCTTGCAACTAACTTCAATAACTGAGGGAGTAAAGAAATCTGTCTCTCTGCATTTTCATACGAGAAAAGCGGTTGTGAAAAGCAATAAAAGATATTAATGTTATCTTGTTGAATGCTATTACAAAGGATTAAATTTGTTAAACGCTTTGTTCTTTCACTTAAGGGTGTTAATGTTCTATCGAGATTTGTAAGATAATTTTAGTTTACACTTTCAGATCCGTTATTCTGTCTGAAACTATTTCAACATAGATTTAAGCAGAGTACGGAGATGTTTGACCTCTGTGTTTTGTTACTTCGAAATGCTCTATGAACACTCCCCTTTCGGCCACCGCACTTCACTCTCGTTGATGTTGTTGAGAGGACTACAGTGACCAGGTACCAACTAGGTCATGGAGACCTAGCGGAAACCCTTGCTGGTTGCATGGCGGGAGAGCAGAGGAGGCACGGCGGAAGACAAGAGAAGTAGTCACACTCGAAGGGAAAGCAGTCGCATTTGGGATAAATAGTCACAGTCGGGTCCTGTAATGTAGATGATTTCTGCACAGGCCCTTGGTTAGTAAAAGTCATGGTTAGGTTCTACATTATAGATGAATCTTGCAGAAGCCCTTGGTTAATAATAGTCATAGTCGGGTCCTGCAATGTTGATGAATCTCGGAGAGGCCCTAGGTTAGGTAATAATAGTCACAGTATAGCCCAGCAATGTTGATGAATCTCGCAGAGGTCCTAGGTCAGGTAATAATAGTCACAGTATAGCCCAGCAATGTTCATGAATCTCGCAGAGGCCCTAGGTTAGGTAGGAAATGGTCGCAGTATAGCCTATCAATGTTGATGACTTTTACAGCGGACTCTGGTTAGTAATAGTCACTAGTAGAACACATTCAGGCGATCTTCTTAAAATGTAAAGTGGCTTATTTGGTTTTTAAAAGGTCGCTATGGCGATGCTTATATGCTCAAATTTACTGCACAAGTTTTCAATCTACTTAAATATATTCTATGGCTGGCTGGAGATGAATTTCAAGATGCGAATAAACTATTTTTATTCTGACAGAAGCAGGTTGTGTTTCAGTTGGAAAGTTCAAATTTTAAAAAGAGAAATACAGTCACTGGCATCTGACGCTATTGAAAATCGAGAGCTAAGGATTTCAGGAAGCAAACAAACTGTCTACAATCCATGAAAAAATCAGGCTGTGTGTGTGATTCAATTAGTACTTTCCGATTTCAGAGAGAGGAGTGGATTCACTGGCACCTGAAGCTGTTAGACAATCTGGAGTTCTGAATTTCAGGATAAGAATAATCTATTGAATGAAGAATGAAGAATAAACTATTGTGATGAAAACAGGCTTGTTTCAGCAGGAAAGCTCAAATTTCGTAGGCTAAGTAGATTCTCTGGCATTTGATGATATTTGATAATCTGGAGCTAAGGACTTCAAGAAGGGAATGAAGTATTTATATTATGGCAACAGCAAACTGTGTTTCAGTAGGAAAGTTCAATTTTTAGATACAGAAATACAATCACCGGCATCTTAGCTATTTGAAAATCTGGAGCTAAGGATTTCAGGAAACGATTAAACTGTCTATAATCTGTGACGAAATCGAGCTGTGCTTCAATTAGAATTCTCAGGGTATTTGACATTAATTTCACTTGGAATGTTCAATTTCAAATAAGTAAATTCGCAGGATTCTAATGGTATTTAGCAGTCTTGAGCTAATGATTTCAGGATGCATGTAAACTGTTATATTTTAAGACGATAGCAGGCTGTGCTTCTGGTGAAAAAATCAAATTTCAAAAACAGGAGGACATTCTCTGGCACCTGGTTCTATTTGGCAATCTGGAACTCTGAATTTCAAGATACGAATAAACTATTTACATTGTAACAATGGAAAGCTGTGTTTCAGTTTGTATATTGAAATTTGAAGAAAAATAATTTTGTGTCAGGATCTTTCTTCTTGATGTATAGTGATTTATTCAATTTCATAAGTGAGGAATAGAGGCAGCAAAAATGTATACTTTGGAAATTCCTCACACCTAAAAAAAAAAAGAAACACAATTAGATGTTTAAGTTCTAATCACATCTATGATTTTGGTTTATTTTTAATCTCTACTCAAATGAAATAGAACGACCGCAATTTATAATTTCAGTCTTTCAAACAGAAAATAAATTTATGTTTTAGAAAAAATCTGATAACGTGTTTGGCTTTAAAAGGATTCAAAGGATAATGTATTAAAAAAAGTATGTGCGTGTAATCTTTACGCGCGGTTGAAGTAAAACTTCTTTGACGTTTACGACACATATCACTGAAATGATTGAACTTTAACTTAAAATAAATATCACATTATAATTTAATTATATTTATTATTCATGTACTTTACGAAGATTATATAAATGTTATATTCATATTATTCATTCAAAATAGGTACTTGAATATCATAATTTTTTATGTATGAAATTTGTGGTTAGGTTTGTGGTAACTATAATGTGAAACATAAATTTTAGTCTGTAAATTTGCTAATTTTCTTGAAAATACAACATCTATCGTTGTACCGAAACGCGTTGTTGATTGAAGTCGAGAAGTATTCATAGTCAGATCAAATTTTTCTTTTAAAAAATCAACTAACGGCTGAGATTCTTGAGAGCGAAAATTAACATTAAAATCTACAGTAAGAATCATCGGTAATTCATGATAATTACTTAAAATCCAGGAAGTGCCCATGTTGTAGTTTTATTCTTCAACTGTTTACTTATACTATTGTTCTGACTGGAGGTTGGGTTTGAATAGGGGGAATGTCCATAGTCTAGTATTATACTTTAACTGTGTTCCTTAACTGATGTTTTCCTCTGTTTGTAGGGTTCGAATGCAGGTAGTGTAATTTTTTGTGTTTTTCTATCACAGTATTCTTAAGCGTTGATTTCGTCTGCTGGTAGGTTTCGAATTATTATTCTGTATCCGTGTTTTAAACTGCAGGTTCTGTGTATTGTTTGGGATTGATTGCAGCCAGGGTCCGTTTCTTTGTGATGTTCCATCCCCGTGTTAAACCGTTGCTTGCTCCGTCTTGAGGTTGGGTTAGAATCCAAGGCGTGTCCATTTGTTATTCTTTTATTTTGTTCTTAAACCGTTTGCAGCCAGTGTTTGTTTCTTTGTGGTGTTACATACCCGTATTCTTAAACCGTTGTATATATACCATTATAAATATATATATATTATTACTATATATAAATGTATATATCATTACACTATATATATCGTTATAAATATTGCGTTCACACAAACAACATTCTTCTAAATTTACTAACATTTCTTAAAATATAGCTTTTGGGCAAAATAATAACGGACATGACATACATAATATTTAGGAGTTTAATGGTCTACCCGCCAATATAACTGGCATTTGACAAGTAATAATATCACTTCGATTCGAAATTATTGCCTATATTCATTACGAAATAGTATTCTAAGACAATTATGTAATTAAAACACATCTGAAGCCAGTAATTACTATATATCACGTTCATAAGTCTATGCATTCAATTTTTTGAAGTTCTGCTAATTCAACGATCTCCATTTACTTCGCCTCGATGGAAATATAAACAACCTGAGATGTGCTGAAGCAGAAGATCCGCAGTTACCCAGTGTGCGTAGCGCCATCTGTTTGCAACAACGGCTTTATCCAACTTTCTAAGAGAAGTGTCCCTCCTATAAATTTACCTTCGTGGGATCGAAGTATGATCCTCCAACAGTGTTCTTAAACGAAAATTTCCCTCTGCTGTTTAGGTTCGTTTGCAGCCACTGTCCCTTTAATTGTGGTGTTCCATCCCCTTGTTCTGTCTGGAAGTTGGGTTAGAATCCAGGAAAAGAGTTCTTAAACTGACGTTTCCATTTACTGTTCCGGTTTGATTGCAGGCGGGTTCCATTTCTTTGTGATTTTCCAAAACCATGTATTGTATATTATTCATCTAAAAATAAGGATTATCGAGAACCTCCTGTGAGGTTGGGATTACATGTAAAATATTATGTTGGATGTACCTTCAAAATGCTTATTGATATATAAATAAAGATTGAAGTCTCAAAGATACGGCTCTTGACTGTTTTTCTCGCCGTTTCTTTCCCTAACAGTTTCCGCGTATTTTTACACCATAAATTCGGGAACGGCGAAAGCAGGTCGAAAAGGTAGGATTTTCAGTGGTTCTTCTTTTTCGGGGCGGGCGTGGTGTGGAGTATGACATATACGTCATTTCCTTTACTGAGCGTTACTTCCGTCAGAAAAAAATCCGAGTTACTCTCTAGTCGCCACTAAAGAAGCTTTACTTCAAAAATGACAGATAGTGAAAAAATTTTGGAATCTTACTCATAAACGATATTACGGTACAAAAGATAAACCTCCAGAATTTTAAAAGTTTATTAAAAAGTTCCAAAGCAGAAAATTCACTTCAAAAATATCTGAAAAACAGCATATTTGTCAAACCATTACTTATATTTTAGGAACTTTTGTAAATATTTTTTTTTTGGGGGGGGAGAGTGTCAATTTGAAATAACTTAGTGTCCTTCGTAGTTGTTGTTGTAACATTTATTTTCGGACTTATGTGCTTAGTTCCAAGAATCTGCTTATAAATCCTCGTTATCTAAGCCACCGATTCCCTATAGTGTACTTTTCAAAATGTATCTAATCTAATTTCTGTCCTATTCTTTAATTGCAAAATGCTGTGAAAAGAAAAAGCCTCTGTAATAAATACAGGTTTTCACAACTTAAAAGTTTACGATTAAGTTTGAAAGATTTTCTTGCAGATGCATCTGCTTGACTTTACAAAAGAGTGCAATTATTAATCCTTGCTGTATGTATGTAATAGAAGAATATTGATACATTTGTTAGCAGTGATTACCGCGAGTAAAATTTAACCCCTTAACTTGTAGTAAGCAGAGAATCATTAAAAATATATAGTTTACACTACAGGAGAATTTTATTAAACTTACTTCGTAAAATAAAAAATCTGATGTGTCCAACACATGACTTCCTTACACGTCTATTAAATCAAAAATGTTTTCTACGCACTTCCTCTAAACTTATTTGTTTGAAAGAGATAAAATATCAATAATAGTAAGGTTTAGCGATTTCTAGCCAAATATTTCGATATCGCCAAGCTGAGTTCAATTTGAAACATTTCCTTCTGACACTTTATTTGGCGATATTTCACCAAAAGCCGACAAACTTGAGATAGTTTGCGAGATTTTGGGGATAGCCAAAGTAGTCATTGACCAAGGACTTTCAATGAATTGAATGCATCCATACACCTTAATGTATTTAAAGTCATTTGGCTCACACTGTAATTAAATTCCCAGTGATTGCTGTCAAAAAAGATATTGAAAACAGTTGGTATTATAATATAGTTCTATATACAAAAGTTTAAAATTCTACGGGTTAAAGTTTTAGAGTTATACAAAATACGAAATAATTTTTGGGGCCAAATTTGGCGATATTTCGGCGAAACTCGTCAATGTCGACGAAATTTGGCGAGATTTTAAGCATGAACCAAACAATGACAGATTATCGCCAAATTTGGCGATATTTCGCCAAAACTCGCCAAGAACGATGACAAATGGCGATACTTTGGGCATGGACCAAATGACTGACTATCGCCAAATTTGGCGATATTTCGCCAAAACTCGCCAAGGTCGAGGACAGACGGCGAGTTTTTGGGCATGTACCAAACAATGACTGTCTACAGTTGTATTATATTGAAGATGTCCATAGACATTAAAGTACTAAAATTCTTTTCGGTATATATTCCTGTATATAAACTCTCCAGTAGATTGGAACCAAAAATCGAGATACACAACTAGATGTTACAACATTCTTATATATGAAATTTCATAATAGTTTTTGAGATTTGAGAGTTAAATATGCACACACGTACACCAAAAGTCGCCAAGCTTGGCGACTTTTGGCATAGTTCTTGAGGGAGGCACGTGACCGTGGTCGGACCATTACCTAACTTATGTGGTAGGACGGTATTGTGCTTGAAATGGATGAATGCCCCTAAAATTGCCATTGACCGTAATGTATTGCAAATCTTTTGAGTGTTCCTGTAGCAGAACTACAAATGATAAAGACACTTTTTTTAATGGAGAAATTCATTTTCTAACACTTTACAGCATACATCACTTCTGAGTCGTTTGAAATAGCCCAATACCTCTAAAAAACGCTTTGATGAATTTCGGCCCATAGAGCGTAATGTATTTCGAATCTTTTGGGCGGTTCTGTAGATAAACTATCCAGTCGAATGGAATCGAAAGGGGAGGTGCACAACTAGATGTTACAGCAATCCTAAATATAAAGTTTCAACATTCTACGCCTAAGAGTTTTTGAGATATGCGAGTTTAATGAGTTTCGGCCCATTGAGCGTAATGTATTTCGAATGTTTTGGGCAGTCCTGTAGATAAACTATCCAGTCGAATGGAACCAAAAGGAGAGGTGCACAACTAGATGTTACAACTATCCAAAATATGAAGTTTCGACATTCTACGCCTAATAGCTTTTGAGTTAGGCAAGTTTAATGAATTTCGGCCCATAGAGCGTAATGTATTTCGAATCTTTTGGGCGGTCCTGTACATAAACTATCCATTCGATTGCCACCAAAAGGGGAGGTGCACAACTAGATCATAGAACAATCCTAAATATCAAATCTCAACATTCTACGACCAATAGTTTTTGAGATATGCGAGTTACATACATACGTACGTACAGACGGCATGGAAAAACTGGCCACAGCAGACTCGCCGCTGGTCAAAATGAGTTGCAGACGCGTTAATATGATCGTGCATGCTAGCCTACGATAGGATGCATCGAAAAAAATTTTAAAATTAAATTTAGAGGTAGTCAAAATCGGTTTTTTTGTCGAAATTTGGCCCCCAAAATTTTTCGGGATCACATTACTTCCTTATACTACGTACAAGGAAGTAATAAATATTGATCCGTAAAGTTTTCTTTGAACATACGTAAGAAAAGGGAGCTAAGATTACACAATGCATATCACAAATACAAGTATTTGAGTACTGATACCATCTATTTAAAAATAAACTATCTCCGAATTAAGTTAAAAATAGTCTGATATTGTCATCTGTTGTGCAAAGTGAGATATAAAACATTCCGTGCATAAGAACTGAAATGCCTTTATTTTTCTGTCGCATAACATTTGAACACTATTGTCCTGAAATATGACGGACACGAGAAATACAGGGAGAATGCTTAGCTCGTGATTTTAACGGGAGCGAGGCTTAAGAGGTTAAATATGTTTTCTGTAATACATGGGGTCAAAGAAATGAACATCTAAGTGTTCCTTAACGATTTATACTTACAAGTCCTTTTTGAGTTGATACATGGCCTTTGTTATCATATTTGCATAATTTATCCATCGTACGACAACTTTTTACTTCCTTGTACGTAGTATAAGGAAGTAATGTGATCCCGAAAAATTTTGGGGGCCAAATTTCGACATAAAAACCGATTTTGACTACCTCTAAATTGAATTTTAAAAATTTTTTCGATGCATCTCATCGTAGGCTAGCATGCACGATCATATTATCGCGTCTGC
This sequence comes from Cheiracanthium punctorium, assembly GCA_038373885.1. Classification (NCBI taxonomy): domain Eukaryota; kingdom Metazoa; phylum Arthropoda; class Arachnida; order Araneae; family Cheiracanthiidae; genus Cheiracanthium; species Cheiracanthium punctorium. The sequence goes on from JAWZYV010013820.1 coordinate 177,812, forward strand.
AACTTATTTTGACCAGTGGCGAGTCTACTGTGGCCAGTTTTTCCATGCCGTCTGTACGCACGTACGTACGTATGTATGTAACTCGCATATCTCAAAAACTATTGGTCGTAGAATGTTGAGATTTGATATTTAGGATTGTTCTATGATCTAGTTGTGCACCTCCCCTTTTGGTGGCAATCGAATGAATAGTTTATGTACAGGACCGCCCAAAAGATTCGAAATACATTACGCTCTATGGGCCCAAATTCATTAAACTCGCCTAACTCAAAAGCTATTAGGCGTAGAATGTCGAAACTTCATATTTTGGATAGTTGTAACATCTAGTTGTGCACCTCCCCTTTTGGTTCCATTCGACTGGATAGTTTATCTACAGGACTGCCCAAAACATTCGAAATACATTACACTCAATGGGCCGAAATTCATTAAACTCGCATATCTCAAAAACTGTTAGGCGTTGAATGTTGAAACTTTATATTTAGGATTGTTGTAACATCTAGTTGTGCACCTCCCCTTTCGGTTCCATTCGACTGAATAGTTTATCTACAGGACCGCCCAAAAGATTCGAAATACATTACGCTCTATGGGCCGAAATTCATCAAAGCGTTTTTTAGAGGTATTGGGCTATTTCAAACGACTCAGAAGTGATATATGCTGTAAAGAGTTAGAAAATGAATTTCTCTATTAAAAAAAGTGTCTTTATCATGTATAGTTCTGCTACAGGAACACTCAAAAGATTTCCAATACATTACGGTCAATAGCAATTTTAGGGGCATTCATCCATTTCAAGCACAATACCGTCCTACCACATAAGTTAGGTAATGGTCCGACCACGGTCACGTGCCTCCCTCAAGAACTATGCCAAAAGTCGCCAAGCTTGGCGACTTTTGGTGTACGTGTGTGCATATTTAACTCTCAAATCTCAAAAACTATTATGAAATTTCATATATAAGAATGTTGTAACATCTAGTTGTGCATCTCGATTTTTGGTTCCAATCTACTGGAGAGTTTATTTACAGGACCACCGAAAAGAATTTCAGTACCTTAATGTCTATGGACATCTTCATTATAATACAACTGTATACAGTCATTGTTTGGTACATGCCCAAAATCTCGCCGTCTGTCCTCGACCTTGGCGAGTTTTGGCGAAATATCGCCAAATTTGGCGATAGTCAGTCATTTCGTCCATGCCCAAAGTATCGCCATTTGTCATCGGTCTTGGCGAGTTTTGGCGAAATATCGCCAAATTTGGCGATAATCTGTCATTGTTTGGTTTATGCTTAAAATCTCGCCAAATGTCGTCGACATTGACGAGTTTCGCCGAAATATCGCCAAATTTGGCGCCAAAAATTATTTCCTATTTTGTATAACTCTAAAACTTTAACCCGTAGATTTTTTAACTTTGTATTTAGAACTATTGTAATATCTAACTGTTTTCAATATCTTTTTTGACAGCATTCGACTGAGAATTTATTTACATGGTGAGCCAAATGACTTTGAATACATTGAGGTGTATAGATGCATTCAATTTATTGAAGGTCTGTGCTCACTGACTACTTTGGCTATCCCCAAAATCTCGCTGACTATCTCAAGTTTGTCGGCTTTTGGTGAAATATCGCCAAATAAAGTGTCAGAAGGAAATCTTTCAAATTGAACTCAGCTTGGCGATATCGAAATATTTGGCTAGAAATTGCTAAACCTTACTATTATTGATATTTTATCTCTTTCTAACAAATAAATTTAGAGGAAGTGCGTCGAAAATATTTTTGATCTAATGGACGTGCAAGGAAGTCATGTGTTGGACACATCAGATTTTTTAGTTTTCTTATCCAGTATATTCCATTGAGATATTTCTGCAATTTTAAATAATTTTCCATCCAAAGAGTCGATTTCATTTGCTAAAATTTTCTTAAAATTATTTTTGAGTCCTTTCTTTGCTTGCAGAAGTACGTAATGTGCAAACATATATTTCATAGGTTCATTTCGAATGCCTTCTTTCAAATTTTCTAAAAGTTCGTTTTCTAATTGCAAGAAGCAAGCACGGAAGCTAAGGGAACAGAAAAAATTATGTTTCAGCTGCACCGTTAATAATGAATAAAATATGTACTTTTGTGGTAATTTATGAAAGAAGATCTCGGGGAGGTTATTTTTTTATTTTATTTTAAATAGGTGCAAAATTGACGGATTAAAGTATTTTCTCTCTTTTTCTCTTTTAAGTTCTTCCCGTCCCGATAAATTTTCAAGAAGTTTGAGTTGGAAATCATCCAAGGTATTTGTATTTCTTACCTGTGTGCGTGTGTGTTTAAAAAAAGAAATGTACTTTTGAATTATACTAAATTCAAACACTTTTCAAACACTCTCACTGCAAAACCTCGTCCAAAATGACGGGTGACCTGAAAGTCCGTTAACATTTGAAAAGTCATTAATTCACGGAATAATGTAGGCAGAGAGGTAAAGTGGCGAACATTAGAAAAATAAGACGTAAATTATGAGTTCGGTTGTTCGCCCTGAAGAAATCTGTAAAAATGGGCATACATGTTTGAAATGAAATGGGGTTTTATTGAAAAGAAAAAAAAAAGTAAAAAATGCCAACAGATGGCGCAGGAGAGCAAAGCCTCAGTGTCGCCGCGTGCAAATTGTGTATAAAATTAACTGTAGTGGGAAAGGGGATCAGATCGGGGCCATCGTGAGTCTTCTACCGGGCCTGCCTGCATACTTCGTTGAGTCATCCAAAGAGGCCTATACGAACGTTTCTAATTGGTTAGATTCGACCGTTAGATGACGTATCTAAATGCTGGAACCAATAAGTGAGCTCATCGAAATACACAAGCAGGCCCCATAGAAGATTTACGATGGCCCCGATCCGATACACGACTCTTATGCAGCGTTATTGACGCTCCAAGTGCTTTCTGAATTTTTTCATTAATTCCTATTTTGTTGGGATTCTTTTCAGTGTTTAATCTCTTTTTTTTTTTTCTTTTTTACATCATTTTCGTATTTTTTATATTTCATTGTAATTAATTAAATTAAATATAAGAATCGGTAAATATTTAAAAAGAAAAATTTTAATTATAAAGAACTTATTTTCTTATAACTTTAATATAACTTTACTGTAAATTATTCCCATTGAATAATTAAGAAAAAAATACAAGATGGTTATAACTTCCCAAATCAACGCCATTCTGCAGCTGAAACGGCCGAGCTGATTCACGGCTACCTCAACTAAAAGGCTATGGCACTTCTCCCGCTCTTAGCTAATGACGTCACAGCACCAGTGCGGGTTTATCTGGACTTCCACGAAAGAACATTACATGTATACAAAATGCAATATTGCGTCTATTAAGTTTTAATTAAATATACGTATTTTGCGTCTATATTTTACTAAGGATCAAATATAAGTGTAAAACAGTAACAATACGTGGGATTCATACGAAATATACCGCTTTAAAAATACTTAGAAAAACTTTCACAAAACTTTATAAGATGAATTTGGAATTTTTTAAATTACTCTAATTGAGTAGAACCAAATAATTTAAATTTCAGTATTTTAATCACAGATAAATAAGTGTTTGACTGTAGGGAAAAAATTGAAGAACATACAAAATATTAAAAAATATTCGTATACTACAAAGGAATGCAAGAAATATTTTTGAAGATATATAATGTTTTAATAGCTATATTGAAAAACTCTTAAAATTCAAATATTGAAATACTAAGACACTTAAATTGAAATGCAAATATGTTATTACTAATAGTTACTTTTATGTTTAAGTATTATGCTTCAAGGCATAAAAGTTGAAATAAATCAGGAAAAAACACAAAATTTTTTGCTGTGATGTCTTTCAATAAATCAACACATCAAGGGTACTTTTATTTCAGTAAACTCATGCTTTCTGACGAAAGACGTAAATCTTATTTTTATTTTTATTTTCAAATGTAATATGGAATTAATATAGTATGAAATTAATAACAATTTTCAAAAGAAAATTTTAACAATATTTTTAAGAATTACAGAAAATAACTTTAATAGTGACATTTAAAATAAATTAAACTGGATTTCTATTCTCCTTCTGCTAAATAATAGAACAGGCTAATGAGTCCCCCAGAACTTAACCATAATCAAAGTATATGTAATTCTGTATTATCACAAGATTGTGAGGGTATCACCCTTGCCAAAGGGGCTCATTGTTGCTCAATTTGCTCTAAATTTTTTTACTTTTCTTTCTGAATTTTTTTTTCAAATCCTGATTTTTTATTTTAAGGTAATTACTTAACAAAATATTTGAAGATCTGGATAGAGCATCTTTAACCAGCTCAATACTCTTTTTTCCACACACACAAATATCATCACCATTAACAACGTCATCTTTAATTAATTTAAGCTCTGTTAATTTCATAAGCAATAAGTTGTGACCTATTTCAGATTTTAAAAATTTTGCTTCATTTAAAGGTGATGTCAACAAATTTAATATTATGAAAGAAAAAGATACAACCTGTGTTAAAAAATCAGATGGATAAGTTAAGCTTCCTCTGTCTAATACTGTTATAAGTTCATAGAATGAATCATCTTCTATATCCATAATTTGATTAGTGGTAATGAGTGCAATACAAAAAGAACAAATTAGTTTTCTCTTTATCTTGAAAGATATATATCCAGCTATATACACAATGGCCTTAATAGCATTATCATCGTAATTAATTCAATCGATTGTGTCATTTAATATATCCCCAAAATTATTTAGAATGGCGTTGGTTTCTATATTCTCTTGTTGAACTGAAACCTCTGTATCAATCAATTTTTTTAGGTCAATACTTTCTCCACCAATTTTAATTGTTGAGCACAATCTAAGCTTTTTCTCGGATTCCAAAATTTGTTGAAAAGATATGTGATAATTACCTCCCGACATTTGTCTGTATTGGCTAAATCGTTGTTCAAGTAAATCACTTTGAAATTTGCCAGGTAATACATACTTGAAAGGACACATATCTGTTTGCAATAAATATTGAATTATTTGTATCATCGCACTTGTAGTTTGTAATAAGGCTGTGAATGTTTCTTTTGTGAAACCAGATAAACTATCTGTATTTCTCCATACATGAAGCCATTTACAAAAATCTTCCAAAAATTTTAACCGTTCATCATTACAAGAAGTAAAAGGCAATTGCCAACTATCATTAAGTCTTATACCTTTGCTTGCAGATTTTACATTAAAAATTTTCCACCATTTAACGAAAAGTTCTATAAAATCTGAAGTCTTCTGTTTTAGTGACCAGTCTGTATTAGAAGCACAGCCGTTGTTTAAACGCAAAGCAGCCACATTTGTTTCATCAAATATTTTTAGAGCAAGTGTTACGTTTTGTCTTTCGATATTAGATGGATAAAGTGCTTTTAATGTTAGTTTGTAAGCACATTTAGCTAAACTTTGGTTTTCTGAGGCATACAAAGAGCGAAGAACTTTAAAAGATGCAGTAGCAGTTTCTGACACATTTTCAGTCAGGAAAAGTAAAAGAAACTAAATCATCTTTCTTATTTATTCAGTTATTTCGCACTGATTTTATAATGTGAACTGGGTCTAAAATAAAAAACAAAGGTCTTTCAGGACATGCAGGGTTGGGAATGGATATATCAAAATTTTTTCCATCAAAAAAAAGCTTGAAAACTTTCCTATTTATTGAATTATTATCTGTTATAAGAGCAAACACTTTTATACCCAGATTTTCAAGTGATATTATTGTTTTTCAAAACAATTTCATATAAGGCCTCTGCATTAATCGTTGTCACAGGTATAAGTCTTACAACATCTCGATAAGATGATAACAGACTGGATATTAATAATGTATGAACAGACGTAGCTTTCTGACAAATATCTGTTTCTGATCCTCCAGTGACACTTCCTCCTTTGTATGTAAACATTGGATTAATATGAATTTCATCCATTTGTAAAACAACAAGTTTCTCATGTTCTTTTAAGTGTGCTAAATTTATTTGAATATATTCTAACGAGTTTGTACGAATATCATTCATCGATCTTTGATTGATCACTTTTTGTAAATTCCTAAAATGGGGAATATTAATTAAATCATAATCATATATTTGTTTATATGCTGATGAGGACTGTATAAATAATTTCAAACACCATAACAGTGTTTGATTACTGTATCTAAAGGCATTCTTTTTTTGAATAAGTAACTGTAACTGCTCAATTATAAATGTAATTTTTCTCATCTTGTTATCGGAAATTAATTCTTCTTGAACTATATATTTCAGAGTGTCGCACACATTATTAAGGAGATATTTCAGAGTATCGCTGCTCTCAGGAGAATCTGAAATGGTTTTAAGCTCATCTAAGCTGCTGTTTATCTGGGAGAAAGAATTTAAAATGGAAATATTATTTAATGTAGAAAGGCGAACAATCCTGTCATTATTATAAGCAGTAGCAGAAAGTTGTGTATCTATTTTCAATGAAGCTTTTATTCTGGGTATAGGAGTATCGACGATTTGAGAAATTAAAAGATACTTTTCTGAAAATGTAACTTGCCAATTTTGTTCTTCGAACAATTTTATTTTCATTCGCAACATATCTTTTAGTTGATCAAAAGTTTCAAATGTATTTTCTTTAAGAAAAGTTTCATGTGCTTTTTTACTTTCATTAATAGCCATATTCAACAAACGCTCTTCTTGGTCGTCTAAATTTTTTCGCTGCTTCGGAGGTTCATGCGATAAATATTTAGGGCAATTTGGGAAAATAATTGGCACTGCTCCTTCCTTTAATTTTGGACGTTCCCTTTTGCATGTCAGAATAGTCCCATCATCTTTTTTGATGCTCTCAATACGAATTATATCATTTGGATCAAAATGTTTTTCACAAACTACGGCACATTTTCCTGGATTATAATCTTTCCTGGGAATATTTTTTAACCATTTTGCTCTTAAAATGGGGTCCTTTGGAAACGAGAAACACGATACTCTTTCTTTGCTACTCCGATAATTCGACGTGCAGTTAGTAACAACACACATATTAGGCATTTTGAAAATTGAGTCTTACCTCCAAATGGTATCCAAAACTGCACAATTCTTGTAAAAAAATAGCAAAATATAAACGTAAAATAATAATATTTAACGAAAATCAAGACTTTAGCGACCACGTGGATAAAAGCATGCTCCTATCAACTCTAGCACCTAGCAGGTACTAACAGGTGCGTAAGTCAGCAGGTTCTTCCTTCCCTAGCACTGCTATCGTGACGTCACAAATACCGCGCCAGAGCCCTATTGTCCGAGATAGCCGTGGCTGATTGCAACCAAATTTGACATATTGGCTGTACACGAAATATGCTGAAAAAAAGATTTCCTTTAAAGTTGGTTCAAAAAATGTTCACTAGGTGGAGCTTTGCATACGGTATTCAGCTCAAAAAACGTCAAAATTTTTTATTAAATCCTCAAAAACTGTTGAATAAATGTTGAAATTGTTTGTACATTTCGATTTGCCTATTTCCAATGTCAAATTTGCTAGTTTTTTTTGGGGGGGGGGGTTGTGCAAAGCGCCCCCTAGTGGACATTTTTGAACTAATTTTTTTTTCAAAATTCCTAAACTGCATCTCATGCAGTTTACGAATTTTGAAAAAAACCACGAAATCGAATATGTACCACGAATCGAATATATACCAAATTCGATTACAATCCATTTATCCAAATTGTAGCGGGAAACTCCAGAAAGGGTGACAGTAGCTTTGAACAACTCGTTCAGTAAGGAGAGCTGGTATGTCTTGCCAGACAAGCAGGAGACCATTCCTCAATGTGTCCTAACTTAAACACGCCTCACCATGGCACAGTGGTTATGTCACTGAAAATGGTAGACGGCCGAAGTGTGAAGGTGCCGGGTTCGGGTCCGATCGCGCGGCTGTTGGTCTAACGGTCTGGATTTACGGTAGGTTTTCTCCAGATGTAACGTCAATACGCATTAGAATGTAGTACGCTTAGAAAGTAGAACTTGAGCGTAGTACGTGAATACGCTTAGAAAGTAGTCCTAACAAGGAATCCCGCATCCTTGGCAGATCGCCCTAGAATAGCGTTGCCACTCAACTGCAAACCTAATTTAAACACTTAATGTTCATTGGTTTCACTTTGAAACTCCACTGTGTTTCAGCATTTGCAATGTCCATTAAATATATCAATAAGTAGAGATTAATTTTCTGGTTGTTATTGTTGTTGTTACTAATCTCGGAATCATCTAGCAGGGCTGGACAATCCCCATGAATCCGAAAACGTCTAAAAAGCCTAAAAACAGTTGAGGGTCCCGCAGAATTTCGTCTTTGTTAAAATACAAACAAACCAAACTGTTTAGCAGGGGAGGCCATGTCTTCTGAACACCAATGGCACTCAGGTTAAATTTTTTGACCCTGCCGAAAAGTGAGGGATCAAGCATGGCCACTCAATAAGCGCGAAAAACAGTTTGGTGGTCTAGCTGGAAGTCTAAGCTGGAAACACCCACCCGGATTTTTTGCAAAATACCATAGGAGTGGATGGGAGGAGTTTTCGAAAATTTGTTCAATTCTATTTTTGACAGCGAAGAAATCTCGCTAAAGATGAGCTTCCCACAATGACTCACACCCTCCTCAGCAGCGGACCTGGCCAAGGAGTCGGCTTTTTCATTACCTTCAATCCCAGCAAGTGAAGGGATGAAACTGTATGGTATGACTAGGTGAAAGTTTGTCAAGTAAATTTAAGATATCTAGGCTATTCTGGTCTCTAATAGAGATGAGACGGGCTCAGCCCGAGCCCGAAAGCCCGAACCGGGCTCGGGCTCTGTAATTCACAATTGCGTTCGGGCTCGGGCTCGTGAAAAATTTCGTATATATTGAATATACTCTTTGAAACAGATTTTTATAAAGTGATTGATATGGAAAATAAAAGTACTTATAAAAAAAATAGCGGCACGGGTGCCTAGAAGGCCCGTGAAGCTCTTTGGATATTTCAGAACGGCGGCTTATATTGCTTAGTTAGTCATGAGATCCGACATTATTTCATAAACATAGATATAAAGAATTAGAAAGTGCATTCAAAATTTGAAACTATATTTGTCTTTAATTTGCACAAACGGCAAAATTTATTGTATTCTATCAAAGAATTACTTCTTTGAATTTTATTGAATTTTATTTATTTTTAGCTGAAATTTCGGGCTCGGGCTCCG